>KZ869335.1:21014-32041 GCA_003456935.1 Machilis hrabei | reverse complement strand
CCCTAGCCAGGAATCGAACCTGGGACCTCCGGCGTGCAAGGCCAAGTGGCTAACCACTAGGCTACCGGGACCGGCTGGAATATCTAGGAGGAAGAATGGCAAGCAATTGGGGTAAATCTATTTACGGAATATTAAAGCCATAACAAGGGTCTAGCGTACATCTAAAGGGCGAACACGGCTGGAGGAAGTGTCCTTGTGCTGTCTAAGACTTGGGCCACACCCAAATGACACAAATGGGGAACCTTTTGTGAAGTGAGGCCCCCCACCTAGGTGCGACCGTTTTAAAGTCCCCTTAACTATTGTCCACTTTTTAGTAGTTTGTCAGAAGTACGCAGCACTCGTGGGGCGAGAGGAAACATTTACGACGTTTTAAAGGATGACTTTAATGTGTTGTTAAGCCTTTTTAACTTTTTACATGCATCAGGCCTTTTTAATAGACTGTAGAAACTGTCTCGCCAACAACTTCTACACAATTATATCTTAAATATCTACGTGTCATGCTTGTAAACCTGTCTTTGTCCTCCATTACATTTTATTTATACACATTTTCTTGATTCATTTATACATATTTATGCCTTCAGTTTTAAATAGTGTCAATGCTACCATTAGTAGCTTTAATATATAGTAGTTCACCGGCGCAAAATAACCCTTATGGTGTCGAAGTAACGTTAGACGCAACATATCATCATCATATTATAGGAATGAAATATTCACAGGGATGCTCCAGATAAACCAACAGATATTTATCACTTTCTTTGACAACCATTCAATATATTAAGTAATTTATATGTTTTTTACTCTATTTTAAACAACATATGAGGAGTACATTACAATTGCTTTCACAGCATGTTAATGGGATACCAGCAGTGTGTTTTCGAACTTGATCCATAATTTCTGGTTATTTGTGGTGTTTACTTTAGGTTTTACAGATTTACACATTTAAGCCAGTTTCAAAAGATGGTTGGCTTTAAGTCTTCTAATGTGTTGTCATAGTTATTTGTATCTTTTGTTTTAAAAGTGAATGAATTTTCCATGATACAACCAATAACATCTTATCGCAAAACTAAACGGCTGTGTAGCAGTGCCACTAGCGTGTAAATTAATTGAGTAGTTTAGTAAATGCATATTTTTAGCACTGTATATATGGCTATGTGGTACAGTTTAAAAGTTACTGGACTATGCTTAGACTTTTTGACTTCTTTACAGTAATTCCAGTGCCTAAAGCAGTTCTTGAATTCCTATTTGGTGATGTGTTTGAGAAGTTGCTGTGATTCAGACTGAATTGTCTTAATGTCATCAGATCTGTGCTACTTCGTCTTATATTTCTGCTTCAGAAGTAAAAAGTTGCAGGGAGATAGATGGAGTGAGCAAGGAGGGTGAGGAACCAATGATGTTTTGCTTCTCAGCAGGAACTGCTGCACAGACAGAGCAGTATTGGATACCACATCTGTGCGGTGCAGCAGCCAGTCCTGAATGCTGCATCTATCTGGACATTTGTGCATTACTCTCTGCAGACATTTGTCTTACCTTCTCCTTTGAACGCCACAAAAGCTCATTGTAGAATGCCTGGTTTACGGTCTCGGAGGATATTTGTTTGCCAACAGTCCTCATGGATTGCATGGAAGAAGGGCAGCCAGATCACTCTTCTTATCCACATCTGAAATGTTAAACTACGAAAAACTTTTGGTTCTGCTTATTGATTCCTCTCCAGATGTTTGCGTAAGCATTTCACAGGTATCCAATGCAGTTTTGCAGAGTGTGAAACAGAACTTCACATAAGTTCTTGATTTCTTCAAATGTTTCATCTAATTTTTTCCAAGAAATCACTGTTTGCCAAATATTTAGCCAACACAAACTGTGTAAAAAGTAGATGTGTGTAGTGATAGCCCTGGAACATTACAAGCTGAAGATACCTAGAAATGCAAGGTTGTATTATACCTCGTTTGCATGTGCCATTACAGTCCACAAACTTTTTGACTGCGCCATGTATGTAAGATTCGAGGTCTATTTAAAAATTAACCTCTGGTCGGTTAGAATAGAAAAATTAAATAAAGAGAAAAACAAAATTAATATATACAAAAGTTACATACTTGGATTACTTCTCCACATAGTCGCCACCCACATTCAGGCACTTGTCGTATCGTGCCACCAGCTCATCTATTCTTTTGTCGAAAACCAGTGCCTCTAAGGTACAGAGACAGTTCTTGACTCCATCCACGAGTTCCTCATTGCTTTGAAAGCACTGAGGAGCCAGCCATACCTTCATTTTTGTGAAAAGGTGGTGGTCACTTGGCACCAAGTCAGGGTTGTAAGGGGGATGGTCGAATATATCCCACTTGGAACGGGTCGAGTAGAACCTTTGTGCGAACAGTGGTTGACTTTTTAAGGAATTGTCACAGACAGATTGGGTTTTCGTAAGTACTGTGCACAGTGGGTGCCAAAATAACTTGCTGACATCTACAAAATGAAAAGAATGAGAGTGAACTCATTGATGGAAACAACAACTGGCTGGGTACTTTGGAGACACCGGTTTTTGAAGAGGGAATAGATATGCTGGTATCACAATACAAGTGCCGGAATGTGGGTGGCGACTATGTGAAGAAGTAACCCAAGTATGTATATAACTTTGGATATATTCAATTTTTTCTCTTTATTTGATTTTTCTATCCTACCTGATTGGAGGTTAATTTTTGAATAGCCCTCATAAATTAATTTAAACTGAGAAAGAACTGACTTTATTTAGTGCATGTTAGAAAGTAAATTTTAATATATGTACTAATGGCAAACGGCGCTATTATACTGTATACTTACAATTTATATCTCTTTTCAGGGTCTATAGAGTTTGAGGAACTAAATGTGTCTAACTTAAGTGCCAGCAACAGCCAGACACTTGATTCCTCTGACAAAGCTGCTAATGGTGAAAAACCTTCCAAAAAAGAAGGTAATATAGTGGCTGGTCGCCACAAACAGGGCAAATCATCCCGCCGCACAACCTCCCTTCTCAACCTCTTCATGTCCAACTCCCAGGGTATGTGTGTTATGTGTGCTTTATGGCTCTCTTTTATTCATTGTGTCGCTCTTAAAACACATATACAATGTGAGTTACATATAAACACAGAATTACAGACGTGATTATTCTAATCAAAACCTTAATCATTCCTTTTATTTATATGCCAGGATTCTTACATTTTTTGTTTCATTGAAGTCCTTCTTAAAAAGGCTGTGTAGACAGTTAATCTGTATAATATGATTTTGCCATTTAATTTAAAGTATATCTTGAGAATGGCAAAGCCAATATTAATTTCTTTTCCCACCCACATTTTTCAGGTTTCATGTAGATTCAAGGAATGGCGAAACATATTTTTAGATTTTTTTCATGACATGTTATTGAAACTTATAAAGAACAAAAAAAATATCACTTTTAGGCCCTCCCATAGAGATTCCCAAGTTGGTCCGATTGTAACCAAGTTTTAAAGCGACTACAAAGGAGGGTCGGACAAAGATGCACATAGGTGCTATGCATTTATAGTGAATTTTATTTGAGAGAAATATGAATCTGCTAGCCATTATCGTGCTGTGGCCCCATTTGGTCCCTCTCCTTACCTTATTTATGAGCAATCACCAATCTGTAAATTTTTATTTGAAACTCGTATAGAATAGGCAAATATATTTTCAGTTTAATGTCATTTCCCATCACCATTCTCACACGAGGGCTTTGGACCTACAATGGTGGGTTTTACTTTTTTTTTTTTTAGTTTAATTAAAACAGCAACAAATATTCAACCTGCTGTTGGAAGTCAAATGCCCACACATGAAAACAAAGACCGAAAATGATATACATATATGAGTTTGAAATAAACATTTACATTATTGCTCATCAACAAAATTACGTGCACATGTGGCACAAGGGGAAGGACCTAATGCGGCAACAGTACAATACTGGCCAGCAGATTAAGCCGGTCTTCGCTCGCTTATGGGCCCAAATAATATTTCTTGTAAATAAAATCCAATATAAATTCATGGGACCAACTTCCTTAATTCGTAATCATATTTTTAAATTAACAAAGTAAACGTTTAAAATGATCCTAAGTGCAGCTTTGTCTGACCTTTCTTTGGTTGTGAAAACACCAATTCACATTTAGAATAAGAACTTTTTTTTTACATTTTAAGAAAAATGATATACAATTTTAATTTTGAAGTATTGTATTAAAATTTAGTTGCAATCGAACCATCCATTCTAATTTTACATGGCCATAAACTTGGGGATCCTTAAAGTGTTTTTATTTTTGTGTTTCGGCGTAAATAACATTTCAAGAATGAAAATTTGATTTTTTTTTTTTTGCCATTCCTAAAATCTACATCAAAATTTTTTTGGTGGAAAAGTTAAGATTGGCTTAGCCATTCTCAGGATATAGGTGTTCAAACTCTAGTATCCATAATTTTGAATCAGATAGTGGGGGGTGTACTGTTATGTATTAATGAATGGCAAGTTTTTAAATTCATCAAAATTAGTAGGTATATTAGTTGTATCACTTGTATAGCACTAGAAAACAAATAGTAATTTAATAAAGATGACTTTGAAAGTTACTGTGAATTAAGGTTTTAGTAAAGTATTTAAGCATTTTTGTGTATGAGAGAAACTTTGAAAGTAAATTACATTATATTCTGCAAGTCTGCTGTTTAGTTACTTTAAAATGCAATGTATGGCTGCAGTCTCAAGTATGGGATGAGGCGTGTCGGTTCTTCATATTAGCTATCTGTAATACGTGCTATTTTCTATATTGGTACATTCCTATCTGAAAATAATACCATTAGATTGTGGATCTTTATAGGGATGTCCTTTAGAAGGATTTCAAAAATTCGTTTTCCAAACAACTTTTTAGGCTTTTCTTAATTACCTTCTTGGAAAATAAGTTGCTTATATTTTATGCGAGTTCTTTCAAAGCACAAACACATTTTAGTTGACAAGTTTGTTTGATTTTATTACATTCTCACTGCATTTAATTCTAGCCATTCGAGCTCTTGTTATTTTATCTTAGTATGATTTTGGGGTACTGTAGTTGTGGAGTATATAAACACATTTTGTTGACAGTTTTCGAAAACATACAGCAGAGATCATGTACGTAGAAGGTGTCCGTAAAGTATTTTGGAAAGAAGTTTGTTAATTAGTTTAATTGGGAGTAGGAACTGATCTTTCAAGGGCACTGTTGGAGTGTGCTAAAATTTCAGATACAAAATGGTGTCAGAGAAGAACCTCAATATAAACATTCACTTAAGCAAATAAAAATGGCTAAAATGTAATTGGCTGCTTCAAAGAATAAACAAAATATATTTTAAAATAATTTGCACCAGTAGTATGAATTAAATGTTTTCCCAGAGGCTGTTTGTTATGAAGGACTGTTAATCTACTTATATCAAAAGTCTTTTAAAATGAATCATAGTTGATATAGAATGGCTTAGAACTCTTAAACCACACTTCAGCTGATAGTATCTTTTCTGATACCAGTGTTGAGCACAATAGAAATGTAAATGCTTTGTAATTATTAAATATGTAAAATAACTTCAGGGTAAGTGAGAAAGATGTTCCTGGTTTCAGTGATATATTGGATGTCCGGCTTATAAGTTTAACATATCAAAAGAACATAATTTTCAAACTTACCGTAATTTAATGGAAAACTTGGTGTTTTCTGGTACAGAAACTTGTGCATTTTGTGTCATACTCAAACAACTTCGATATGTGCACCCCCAGTGGCACGGCAGATGTCCAACCTGTACTCCAGTTTCAACCTGGTATTCAGCAACATTTGAGGTGTGACAAGAAGAAATCATATGGGATGAGATCTGGGAAACATAGTGGCCAACACAGCAGTTCATGATCCCTCGCAGCTGCACGGCCAATCCATCATTGTGGCAATTGGTAATTGAAGTGGCCCCGAATGTTATGGTAATGCAGGGGTGCTCTATCCTTTTGAAAGATTAACTCAGCAGTGTCTTCTTTCCCAGCTGCAGGAGGAGCCATTGTTGTAGCATGCCAAGACCAAGCAGCTTAGCACTCAGTCGTAAGTCACTTTCCTTCAGAGTTTGTAACACCTGTATATGGTAGGATCTCATTAGCAAACATTTACGCATATTCAACATAGAGTTTTCTGTGGGATACCAAGTTCTTGGCCTGCTCGGTAGGTAGATTTCTGAGGGGTCCTAAAGAAAGCTGTGCGCGCATGCTCAACTGATTCTTCTATCGACGGACGGCCAGTCAATTTTTGTTTATAAATGCAGCCCGTGTCTACAAATTTTGAATTCAACTTCTGGACTGACTTACTGCTGGGTGGGTCTGTCCCAAATTTTGTCCGAAAATGCCGTTGAACTCTAATGACAGACTTGTTTGTATGGAAATTAAGATCACACAATTACTTCTGCACTCCACTTGCCGACATTTTCCTGAACCTGTTGGACTGCAGCGGAACCACCAGCGGGAATTTTAACTTTAGAGATTGCCTTCACAATCACACATCTCGCAACAAATACCATTCGTTACATTTTGCCGTGTTACGCGTGGAGCGCGCACTGAACATTTGTAATTGTGATTTGTCTGAAAAAACTTGGCGAGTTATCCGTTTCAACAGTACCAATATGTGTTTACCTACTTTACATTAATATTGAGTAATAAATCATTGAAATCAGGAACATCTTTATGACTTACCATTATACATCAAAAGTTTGTGGGGAGTGGTGTGGTGATAGAGACAGCATGAACCTGAGTTATGATAACGACCTGAGTATTGCCTTATTGAGACCCACAATTCCTCACCAGCAGGATTAATCTCCGCATTCATTTGTCATATAAAAATGTTATTAAACTGTAGATGTTTTGCAGATGTGCTTTTCATGAGATGTCTATTAAAATGAAGTACTGATTTACCCCATTCTATTTTACTTTTTAATGCATTCCATCATAACAGTGTCACCACTAAAACATTGATTACACCACATGAGATTCAGCATATTAATTTATTGGAATATAGGGTTGTATTACAAACAAACTGTACATTCAGTAAATAGAAATTAAATGAGCTTATTCTCTACATATCACTTTTAGAACGATTACACATCTTATTATTAAAACTAATATGTAAACAAGAACACAATAAATAAATTGAGCAGATAAACTGTTAAGATAATTGTTTAATCGTATCGCAACTCATACTCCATTAATCATTTCTGGTATCCGCTTTTTGTATTTGTGAGCTTCTAAAAATATGTGCGGAGTCCATTATCTCTTCGTTCTCTTTTCTGTTTGTGGTATATATCCACTGTATCTTCAAATGTGGATCTGCTGGACTTATGACAGTTTGTGTGTGTGATTTTGGCGGTTCTTTCCCCCCCCCCCCCCCCCCTTTTTTTTTTAAACAAGTTCAGAATGTCGCTACTTTTCTTAAGGGCACTGAATATACATTCTGTTTGGCCACACAAACNTTTGTACACTGGCACTAAATCAATATATTAATTTGTGATATCCCGGTTTGGCATTGGCTTGAAAATCCATGTACATGCACGATTTTTATAGTAACTGAATTATTCTGAACGAAAAACATGAAGTTGCTGCATTATTACATACTTCATCTTAATTATGTCAGATATGGACACTCAAAATTTTAAATACCCAGCTGTGTAGACAATATAGGCTTTTCAGAAACAAATGTTCGCTGTATATTTCGGCAATGCTTCTACTAAGCTGACAAGGGAATGGCAAGACATATGTAGCAGTCGTCGGATCCCAGTAAGCTATAAAGCTTAGATGAGTACCTATATAGGGGCATAAAACCCTCACTGGATTTCTCTGAAACAAAAACTTTTGGTCTTCTGAGTATCTGCGTATGTGGAAGAGGCACAAGGCTATATAATGGCATTCATATTCATGGACAACTTGAGTACACTCCGGGCACCACATTTTAACGTGAAAAAATGGTTAGTTTGGCTTTTAGACCTGTTTTGACCCCAAACTTAGACTCCTTTCAATGCTGCGCTTCTGCAAATAAATATGTATTTTATGGGCTGGCTTTGTAGCTCTCCTATAGCTCTACCTACACTTGGTTTTTGGTTCAAGTCGGACAATACTGAGGCCAGCATTGAGCTGTTAACATGCGTGCCTAAATACCAAATATTGGTATTAATTAAAGAAAATATTAAAAAAAAACATTTTTTTTAATGAAAATGCTTTTATTACATGAAAACAGTGCACTAAAAGGTTTAAAATAAAGTAAATATAACAAAATAAATATAAACAATACTTGTATGTTGGCCAAACAACAGCCCACTACAAGGTGAAAAGTTCATGAATTTTACCGTGTAGGGGGCTGTTGTCTGGTCAACATACAAGTATTGTTTATATTTATTTTGTAATATTTACTTTATTTTAAACCTTTTAGTGCACTGTTTTCATGTTAAGAGCATTTTTGTAAAAAAAAGTTTTTTTTATATACACTTTAATTATTACCAATATTTGGCATATAGGCATGTATGTTAACAGCTTAATGCTAGCCTCAGTATTGTCTGACTTGAACCAAAAACAAAGTGTAGGTAGATCTACAAAGCCAGCCCATAAAACATATATATATTTTCTCTCAGTTGGAAGGGGACTAGAAGCCAAACTAACCATATTTTCACGATCGAATGGGCTATGAGGGGTGTACTCAAGGTGTCCATGAATATGGATGCCATTATAACCTTGTGCCTCTTCCACATAAGCAGATACTCAAAAGACTTTAAAAGTTTTTCAACTGCCCCTAGTGACAAAAGTTTTCGTTTCAGAGATAATTCCAGTGAGGGTACTCTTTATAGCTTACTGGAATCCGACAGTTGCCATGTCTTGCCATGTGAGAAGTCGGTGTGACTGAGGAAGTTAAAGCATGAAGTTTTGCTCTTAAAAAATTGGGAGTTCTTTCAGGGTTATATCTGGAGGTATATTATATTTTTTTTTTGTATTTTTTTTGATGATACTGCTGAGGAATAAGAACTGTATGTTCATTATATGAACATGCTTTATAAAAGAAAGGCCGTGTGGTGAAATGATGTTGCTGCACTAGCAATTCAAAGCAGCAGATTTGTTCAGAATTAAATCTCTATTGACAGATAACAGTAAAACACATAACATGAATGAAGATTTATGTAACTAATGATTTGAAACAATTAATAGTTTTACAATTTCAGTGAAGATGATTTATTATGGAAATACATGAAGAAAAAAAAAATACATTTTGTGTGATTGTACAGTTTTTTTCCAAAGTAAGTTATTTGTAGCAGTAGTAAGTAACATTATNTAAGAAGTTTGTTATTTATTACAAACTATTGCTAATTATGGCAAACTTCTCCACTTTCTGGTAAACCTAAATTACATATTTTTTTTTAAATCCACTTTATGAATAAGCTGTTTATATTTCTCATGAGCTGTAGTATTTTCTTTTCTTATAATTAGTGTACTTCATATTTGATAACAAAATTAAGAACAAGTTTAAAAAAAGTAGTGAAAAAGTTCACAGCAATAAACATAAATTAAGTCCAGTGCTTCTCCTTGACTTTCCTTTATTATATTTATCATTTTTATAAACAGAATAAGAAATGGCCAACGATGTTAAACGTGAGTGCTTGACTAACCGTGGATCAGTGACCTTGCACTTAAAATAGTGTGCTCTAATTTCAGATTTTCCCCTGATTTTTCTGTCACAAATGGTATTAGCAAGCACCCAGTGCTGATTATAATATGACTGTGTTGTAAACTTAAAATATACATAAGTTGAATATTAACTGTATTCGTGATGCGAGAATCCATATGTAGATAAATTCAGAAATTAGAAGAAATGCTTTTTTTGGTTATTGCTTAAAGCGGTTGGATTAGCTTTTTTCTAGTTTCACTCCTTCACTCTATTTTTAATAGTCTTTTCTGAGGTCTTCCATTGATCCAAGGGTCTCCACAGACTGAGCTATCATTACCTTAAAGCTTCCAAAATTTCTGCAAATGTTTAAGGTTTGTAGTTAATGTAGGCCCAAGAAACATGAACTCTTTCGTAAGATCATGACATTACTAGTAGTTTCTGGCAAGACAACAAAAAGTAATGTGCCAGATGTCAGTGTATGATTAATTTTACTGAGAAATGATACTGGTCATGACATGGATTGAACCCAGGACCTTTGGAACTTGTTTTCAAAACCATGTTTATGATATCTGGCACTTATAGCAAATCAGTTGACTTGATCAAACAAATCTGGCTTTACTGCCAGTATCTAAGGAGCTATCAACATGCACTAGATCACCGAGAATTCATACTGATAGCTTATACAGCTGTTCAACAACAATTTTAATTTTTAATTTGAGTTGATGGCTATGAAAGATAATTTAGCATTTTAGGCATGCATTTAGTGTATATGTTTATTCTCTGACACTTATTTAATTGTGTTACTAATTTTGTTGAGAAATTCTATCACCCATTTCTCATGCCTTAAAATATTTGTTAACATGGGTTGGAGAATAGGTAAAACTAAACGTCATCAATGTAAGTAATAGTATGAGAACCAAAATTTTAATTTAGTATGTGCCTAAAAGTCTAAATTAAATATCTTTCATTACAATGAGTTAAAAGTATTTAAAAGTTTTGTACTTGAATAGCTTTTTAAGCTAACAGTCAGAAGTTTCAGGGACAATAGCATGTTGTCAGCTGTAGCCAAGGCCAACATTTTTACTCTTGAGTCGACTGAGTGATCCAAGGCGTGAGAAACTGTTGAATGGGTTTCAAAGGTTCTGGGTTTAACCCTACTAGTGTTGCAACGATACCGATTATCGGTATCGGCCGATATTAGTGTATCGGTGAGTCTTCCGATATGGAGATATATCGGTGATTGTAAAGAAAAGATTTTGATGGCAGTGGACTCTGCATTAAATTAGCAAATATACAAATTAATATTGTTTTGTTATCTTATTTAATTGTAGCAAGAAATGACTGAAATGTGCGGCCGCGTATTTAGTCGCATTGCCT
>KZ869334.1:7958-23413 GCA_003456935.1 Machilis hrabei | reverse complement strand
ACCCAGGGTTAGAAGCCGGCCCCGGGGTTTGAACCCGGGACCTCCCGATCAGGAGGCGAGCACTCTAACCACTAGGCCAACCTGTCGGTTAAATTCGTTACCCCGAGTTCCGTCTCGTCCTTCGCGAATACGTCTCGGAATTCCCAAATTAGCTTCCATACCTGATCTGCTTCTCTCCTTGACAGATGTGATAGCTCAAAGTCGTCTCGAGTTAAGTTGCTTCGTTCTCTCCTATTGTGAACTCGTTGACGCTAGTTCCGTTCTGTTTGCTCGTAGTCTTCTACAAATCAACATTTCTCATTGCGTCCACATTTGACGTTTTACGTCGACACATTCATCACTCTGATAGGAATCGTGTTGTCCTCCGAAACTGTGGCTACACTTCCCTTTTCGAGTTAACCTCCGTCCCTTTCATTGTGGGCTGCTGGTTGACTGCGTTTCCTCCTGTGTGTCCGTTCGCTTCTCTTGTTCAGAGGCTTCTCGTCGGATCTTCACGTTGTCGCTGTTTGTGCTCACCGGCGTATTCCCATCCGTAGGTGACTGCCGGGTTACTCGAATTTCATAAGTACTTTCCTCAAGCCTGTCGTTTGTGTGAACTGGCTCTTGAGGTCTCACATGGTCGCAGCAGGGCTGGCGGTGCGGCTGTGTCCTCTCTCTTGGTTCTCCGCAACATTGCTGATGTCCTGTCAGCGCCTGGGTGTACGTACATCTCCTATTGTTGGGCCGTTGAGATCTCAGTTGACTGCTACCCCTAAAACAAGTGTCGACTCTCCCTTGAAATGTAGGTTGTACTGGACTGTATACTGTCATACAACAGGTTTGCTCCTCCTCGTAAGTCGGCGCATAGTGCGAGCATGGATGGCGGTTGATCATGTTGGGCAATTCGTGTCTTTGTTGCTTGCAGCTACAATCTTCTCTGTACCTGCTGTGTCCAGTGTACCCTTGCCTCATACATGTCCCTTTCTCCATTGCAGGCCTGCATCCTGTTGGTTGTACTTCAGCTTCAATCCTTCTCCTAATTGCTACTGGGTTAACGTTGATCGTATCCACTAAACTCATTACTCCTGCGTGTGGTCTGAAGGCGAGTTCATCTCCATTCTTCAATCTCAGAGTCTTTCTCGGGAAATCAATATTACAGCACCAAGCTTCCAAGTAATCTATTCCCAGGAGAATGTCGTACTTGTCTTCCGCTGGTAGCTTCGAAACGATGAAGGGATGTTTCTTCTCTATTGTTCCCACTTGAAGTGGTAATAAGAAGGTACCCATGTTTACGATTGGCTCACCTGTGACAGAGTAATAACCATTTCCATTCTCTACCTGAGTGACTTTATGGAGTGGAATATTAAGGTTAAAGAAGTCTGCATCTAGTATAGAGCAAATACTTCCGGAGTCCACTAAGCATCTGGCGGTAACCTGGTTCAAGGTTCCACTTGTTATGGTACACTCTAACACTATATTATTCCCTATCCTGCTATTTGTGCTTTCCTCACTATTGATGTTGGCCGATTGGACCCCTTTAGATTGTGGCACGTCGTTACCACTTGCATCTAAAGAGGTTAGTAGTTTAAAGACTCTGTTGCCCTCTTCTGCCATCTATTTGATTCTGGTCGAGGCTCGCTTCTCGACTTGACGCCATTTCTTGCCCCATTTCCTTGCCTGTCGGTTTTCCTGCTAACCTGACTCGTGGCTGCCGGCTCTCTCTCCGTAGAGGCAAATCTGCTTGGGCACTTAGCTGCTCTGTGGTAGAGTCCCTCACATCTGAAGCATCTATATTCTCTGCTGCTCAGGGTCACGCCTAGCCTGCCTGTTAGGCAACCTCTCCTGTCGGTTAGGCAACCTATCTTGCCTGCGTCTAACCTGACGAGTTGACTCCTCTCTCAGACTATCTGATCTCCGATCATCTGAGTGTTCACTGTATCCTCGTCGACTTTCTTCGACATAGCGCTCAGAGTAGGTGGGTGCTGGCTCCTGGCTTTCTGAAACGCTGAGTTTGGTTAGTGCGGCTACCTGCCGCCCTATCTCCTCTACTTTGCGTTCCAAAACACTTTCCTCACTTGTCGGCTTATTGCGTGGCGCTGGTATCGGTGGCGAACGTTCATAGCTGTCCTCCTCAAAGTGCCTGTTGACGCGGTCTATTGGAGTATTTCTCAATGGTGCTGGTATCGGCGGCGAACATTCATAGCTGTCTTCCCCATATAGGGTACTGACACGGGTTCTTGGGTTCACATTATGTGGCACTGTGCGATGAGCCGAATCTTCATAGCTGCCTTCGTCGTAATGGCTAATGACGCGGGCTCCTGGAGTCACCTTACGTGGTACCGGGAAATGAGTCGACACCTCATAGCTGCCTCCCTCATACAGGCTACTAACGAGATTCCTTGACGTCATTTTTAAATTCGATACTTCGCGTAACGCGGCCTTAATCGACTCTTCCAAAGTTTTCGCCTCTTTGGTTAACACAAACAGTTTAATGGATGACTCCATTCCATTTTCAAAATTCGCCTGCTATTGTGCGTCACGATACCTTGCCAATTCTCTACTCTCATTGTCCGGACATGCCGCGTAACCCACGTTCTTCAGCCGATCAGCATACTGTACCACTGACTCGTCTGCAAATTGTCGAACCACCAAAATTTTCTGCAATTTAATTGACCTAGGTTCCAGCTCTGTATAACGCTCATTTAAACGCTCCTTAAATGTTTCCCATTCCTCCATTTGTCTCAGCTCTAGGTTTTCCCTAACGTACTGTGAGGCTTTTCCCCGAAGCTTCGATCTTACGATCGTAATTTTCTGAATGTCTGACAGTTTCGAATCTTTACTGATTTGCTCGAAAAATTCAATGTAACCCTGTATGGGGTCCGTTGTGTCTTAACCCGTGTACGTTGGGAGAAGATTTGTGAGGTAGGACATCGTCTGTACTGTAGGTTCCGACATTTTGAAAGGGGTAATAAAAAACACACTTTTTTAAAAAAAATTCTCAAAACTAAAAAAATTAATCACAAGTTCGCGTCTAATTCAGAGTTCACATATCCGACTCTTGTATCACTTCGTAGCCTTCTTATCCACGATTTGGGGGTGTATGTGTATCCTACTTGTATTCTAATTCTCGAGTTTGGATCGTGCAACCCGTGTATCTAAAGTGTAATCTTAGAACTTAACCACTAACTACGCCATGCAACCCTGTATTTATGCAAACATACAACATGTGATTCTAGCCACGTGCATTTCAATAGCATGCATTACTACTCAAACATGCATACCATTCATTTCTTCCCCCTACACAAAATCTATGTACAAACCTCTACAATAATTGAGATGAAGGGATGAAAAAGAAAACACCACGCGCACAACCTTCCGCGAAAATGCTAGAACGTACAACAGCTGTACTGTTAATTAATCGACGTAGCTTAGGATCTTATTTTAATTAAACCTGTTTCTTAAAATAAAACCAATGTATTTACTTTTAATAAAAACTGTTAAAAAAACGACAATGTTTTTAATGTATGTTAACAAAACAGTGTGTTTAACTAACTGTGTTTTTACTCAACAACCACAACTCATTCACCCTTAAATCAGAACTAAGTGTGTAGCCTTACTTTAAAAAAAACAGTGTATGTGTCTTAAATTAAAAAAACTTGTGTGTTTAATGAAATTTAACTATAAGTTCTTAAAAAAACATGCATGTACCATTAATCAAAACCAGGCGTGTATCCTCACTTAAAAACCAAACAAAATAACCGTGTATGTGTCTTTAATTTAAAAAAAACTGTATGTTTCATTGTAATTAAAACAGTGTTCCATTTAAAAAAATGCATTTAAAAAATGTATGTCGATACAACCTAAATGTTTGAGTTTAGCCGCTAAATTTTGTATTGACTTTCCTGGTCGCCATCTTTATAATTTACTCAGTGATTGCTCTATATCTAAGATCAAATTTGGCCTGCGATGCATGTCTAATTAATTCAAGTAATACCCTAAATAAAAGGTTGGGATCCAGTGTGATTACAGGTAGATGCACGTAAGGTAGCTTTGAGAAAGACCACGTTTAGATTTAAAGCTTCAGCCCCAGATTTTCACACTATTGTATTACAACCTATCATAAGCCACTTCTCGTCGTTGTGGGACATTAGGTAGGAGTAGTATGATTTAGGAAGGGGTTGTGTAAAGAGTCTCGACTCTTTCGTCATTTAATTTAGAAGTTTTGAGAATATTTAGCTACATTTAGCTATATATAGCTAAATCTAGTGATTTTGGATATATTTGGGTAATTTTCATCAAATATAGTAATAATAATAATCACTAAAGTTTTGGGGATTTTTATAATCACGTTGGGCGCCAGTGTAATCTTCCGAGTTAACGGGCTTGCAGGCACGCTGCTTTTAATTGTTTACACTGTTTACGGCCAGTATGGACTTGTGTTATGAGTCGTGTATCAACCTCATAGTCTGAAACACTGTATACCTTGCATCACTATGACGTCACCATCTCAAGCTTAACACCATTTATGCTTGAGACCTATATTTAATCAGATGATGATCTATGGTGTATCTATAAATATTGTCCAGTACTTACCAAATCGCCTCCCGGACAGGATACCTTCTAGGCTTTCTCGGTTAACGTCAACCTCAAAAGCCGTAGGAAACTGCGTGTTTTCGAACTCTAAAGTATTTGCCGGCTTGTTCCGAGACGCTCTCTCTAAGGGGTGGTGGGGTTCAGGCCCGGTTCGACCAACACGATAGGGTGTTACTTATTTATATTCTCTGGAACTTGAATGTTACAGATACCATACTGATACTCATCAATGTTGTTGTCCTTACATGCCTTTGAGACATGTGCTGTTAAACGTGGCAACACTGTACGGCCTAATATTAAGTTTGGTGTTCACATGTCTTGCCGTGCCGTTTGCCTAATTAAGTAGTATTTTATCTGTTCCATGTGACCCTACACATGTACAATTAGTAGCATTTACCACTTTTGAATATTATTATGCACTCCATGTGCATCAAGGCCAGACGTGGCAACGTTGGTTATTCAGGTCTTAATTTTGATACTTTCACAGGCCTAGAAATATCCTTATTTTATTAATTTCACTAGCCATCGGCGCTTTTAATGGTCGAACCCTTGTTTGTATGTTTGTGCTAATATCCTTCCGAAATACGAGGGTTCATAGCTACTCTTAAACACCCCCAATTTGGGGTGGCTCTGACTAACGCTGGCCTAATTTTCATTGATAGCCACTACTCTCAACCCTCGTGTTTCGTCAGCCATGTAAAGAAATGTACAATCGACCGTTCCCACTAATTTAAAATTAGCCTGGGTAAGCGCGCTAGTGAATTTACATTAGACTTACTCATTATTTTGCAGGGCTAAGTCGGAATTTTCTCATTTTCCTTTGACATGTGTGGTTCTAGTCTCCCCTAATTAATCAGTCATCTAGTGGGTTGCTGGCGCTCCTGCAGGATCAGTCCTCGCGGCTACAATCCTTCCCTGTCTTCTTAATACTTGGTCGTCTTTTTTTACAGATTTTCGCCTCTGTCAAATCACTCACGTCTTTCTCACGTAGCCATTCCCACCAAGACCCTCTGCAACTCACTTGACGTCATCTCCTGTCTTCCACAACGTTGCAACCTCCTCTCTCTCTCCATTCTGTATACTCTCTTTGGAAACACAAAATGCACTAATTTTGTGTTTCCTTAAAATAGTACTATTTCAAGATTGTGGATAACCCAAACGACTATTTTAAACATAATATGAATTACTAATCACATTCCATCACTTTTTGTCTATAGATTTTCCTGTACTTTGTCCTTTATCTGCATTCATTTGCACGGGCCTTTCAACATCCGTTGATCGCTTAGTTTTGACAGGGCATAAAGGCACTTGCATTTCAATATTCGTTGCTCGCTAACTTTTGACAGGGTATAAAGGCAAACGTGCCTCAAAGTCCATAGGCACTCCATCGCTGCGGCGCTTGTCGTACCAAGTTCTTGCTCCCTGTCGTTGCATTAGGAAGGCCTCTATTACACAAAACCACTAGATGACTGATTTATTAAATAATTAGTGGTTAGCATTACTGAGACTGTTAAATAGGCTTCTCAGTCTTGTTCACGATATAATAAAACCTGTACACGCTTATCCCACTAAACTAAAAATCCCCAAAACTTTAGTGATTATTATTATCACTATATTTGGTGAAAATTTCCCAAATATTTCCAAAATCACTAGATTTATCTAAATATAGCTAAATATTCACAAAACTTGTAAATTAAATGATGAAAGAGTCGAGACTCTTTACATATGGTAAATTAATGTTGCGTTTAATTTTTAATGTACACGATATCGTCACTTTAATTTTAAATGTTATTTTTGAGATCACACGTTTTGTAAACTTAGTCATGTTGGAATACATATTTGTACATTAATGACAGTTTTATTGTCTTCTCAGTGTTAGTGTTTGTTTTTTACTGTTCCTAAAATCTCAAAGGTAGCAACAAACGGTTTTTTTTCCTAGACGCTAGTTCTTGAGCACATTGAGGAAAAGTGAAATATTGTTATTATTGAAACAGATGGCTTTTCATGATTGATTTATTGTTTAATTTTAAACAGGGAATTTTTCTAGAATATTTTGGTGCTAATGATGGTCGAGGTTCTGTAAAGAAATATGGCCCCTCAGCAAACCCATTTATTTTGAAATATGGTCTACATAACGTGTTTTTATTTCGTCGTGCAGCTTTTTTAATGTTACAGTATTTAAGCATTTTATAAAATGAAGTCTAATTTCCAATTCACAATCTCAATTTTTTTATTTCAAATTAATTCACCCATTATCCTGATTTCGTGCTATATTGCTTTCTGAAATATATACAGGGTCTTTCAGAATAACACCGACAAACTTCGGGAGGATGTATGGGGTACCAAGAGGTTGAATTTGAGTAAGGTATCCCCGGAAACGTCATCTTACGACGCTACAGGGTGTCAAAGACGTCTCGGTACATCACTACACTATTAGTTCTTCGTCTTATACGAGTGGCGCGGCATGTGCATTAGAAAGCGCTTAGCAGGACAGTCACGGAGCGGGCTTGGGTAATCGAGCGTAATTCTAAAGGCCTAATTAATAATTTTAATGTTTACAAATTTTAAGATTGTTTTGTTGTACAAGCATTATAAATCACAATTTCCATTAAAACATTGTTTGAAAAATAATCTGAGAGTAGTGTATATATTTCCTAGAAGTCTAATTTCAGTTTCACTGCCTTCTTGGTTAAACTTTTGTCGTCACCGCGCTCTTTTGGTGATTCAGTCACATTCCCATACGATTTAATAACTAGAGTTGTTAACGACAACAACTACTCTTACGGAAAAGGTTTCTTGTAAAGCGTGGTTGCTTTATTTTTGCAGTTGTTCGCTTAATATGTATCGCTGGTGCTATCTCTTTAAAGGAAATAAGATATTGACTTCAATCGTATTTAAAGCTATAGCTTTCAGTATAGATAGTACACCACTCTACGTTTTCAACATAGAAATCATTCAAATATACTAGATTACAGCACGCCTTGTATAGTTAGGAGTTCGAGTTTTGGTTTCATTCATATCAATTGGTAAGTTAAAGTCATGGACAATTTTTGTTTATTTGCCACTCGCATTAGACTTGCATCAATGAGCCTCAACACTTTAACTGGGCTCTCTGTATTTAACGCAGCACATTCTCTGATACGTTGCTCCTGCTTATAAATCTGGATTTGAACCAGTGAGATCAACATTTAAATAGAAAAAAAGAATTAATTTATTGCACAATATAAACTTTTGGTATAAAAACAACCTTCTACTACTAAATAGTTTTCGAGATAAACACCCTCATATAAATTAAATTAATTCCTCCGGATTCAAACCTGGGACCATGGCATTCATTTATTCAACATTTGAAATGTTTGGTATTTTGGTCTTGCTAAGACTAATACTTCTTGAGATGTTTCTACAGTTGCTGTAATATAATGTACATGCCTTTAAATGGCACAAATTCCTCTACTTTTGAGCCCCTTGATCCATATATTGAAGATATTAAATTGAATTTTACTAAAACTTTGAATACTTTGGTAAAAAAAAAACTTTTGAGATGTTACTACATTTTTTGTGAGCTTTTCTTTTACCAGCTTTGAAATCGAATAAATTCCCCTAGATTTGAACCTCTAACTTTGAGATGAAAACCGTTGTACTCATACTACTAAAAATCACTTCTGGTGCCAATATAAACCTTTTACGACGATTACTTACCCTCGTACCGCTGTTGCCAATAATTCGAATAAAAGTATCAGTATTTAAACTCGTGACTTTGCGATATAAGCCAGTAATTATTAATTTGTTTACTCATCATCACAATATTTTTCTAAACAAGTCAACCTTTTAAGACTATTAATTTGTTTAGATCTTTCTAAATTTTCTGTGAGCTTTTTCACCTGCTTCTAAATCAAACGAATTTATCTGGAGTTGAGCTCATGATCAAGAGACTTAAATTGCTAAATTCAGAAACATTTATCAAAATTAGAAAGATTTGGTGCAAAAATCTACCTTCAACGATTATGCTTCTCGAAATTGTTCCAATAAAACATCTGGATTAGAACTCGTGACCACAGTGTGTAAGCCAGTATTTGTGAACTATATATTTTAATCAGCATTTGCAGTTTTGCCTAAAAATAACGTTTTTCGACTAAGACTTTTGGAGATCTTGCTACATTTCCTGTGAGCTATTACATCTGCTTCTAAATCGAATAAACTTGCCAGGATTCAAACCCATGACCATCACCCAATTATACAACTACAAATTTAAAACCTTTGGGTGCAAAAATCAACCTCCTACTCTTGAGATATCGCTGTTGCCGTTACTTGTATTAAAAGCCTCTGGATTTAAACCCGTGTCTGCTGAATATAAGGCATTAGTTCTGAATTCATTTGCTCAACAATCGAAATATTTTGAAAAATAATTTCAATCTCTTATAACTAATGCCTTATTAGATGTTACTACATTTTTGTGAGCTATTTCGCCTGCTTCTAAATCGATTAAATTCCCCTGGATTGGAACTCGTAACCTTCATATGTATGTATCGTTACACTCAATTTTACAACAAAAAATGTGAAAACGTTTGATGTAAAATTCAACCTACGACGGCTTACACTTATCGAATTATCACCATTGCCAAAAATCGAATTAAAGCCTCTGAATTCCAACGCGTGACCATAAAAAAAAATTAACAACAAATATTTATCTACTCAATAATTGCAAACATTTGGTGTGAAAATGAACCATGTACGACAAAAACTTCTCGAGTTCTCGCTGTTGAAACATATAAACATTCCGACATTTATATCTTGCCGTTTACAAAATCAAGAATTGTTATTAAATAGATACATTACAGTTTTTACAGTTTGTTAATACACTGTAGTCGGAAACTAGAATGTTTTATGAAAACTCTAAAAGCACTTTTAAATCTAAAGCCGCATTGCTGTAACAGATAAAGAGAACCATAGGATACGTGCAGAACTTAAAAACACTAGACTTCAAGCGCGCAAAACAGAAAATGTGATATTAAAAATACTAAAACAGCAAAGAAAACCAGAAATGCTGCTTCTTTGGATACGAATACAATACACTATTCAAAGAATTTAAGACAGTACAATTGAATAACATAGTAGGATATACAAAAAGTAATATTTGTTATAAGAAATAAAATACATAGATTTTATACTATTCAAAATTGTGTGAACATACCAAAAATACCCAACAAAATTATTATAATGCTACAAATTGTTTGAAGACGCTAAAGAAAAGGTGTGCTGTCTCATAATTAGTATAACTAATATTCTGATCGCGCTATAGTGCCTTAATTGAGCAGAGCAGCGCATAGTCCCTCCCATCTGTCTGACATTTAGTTGGAGCCGTGCGTTTTTTCTTCGTCGTAATATACAGGATCTTCCCGATCAGTTGGATCTGGCCACAATGCGTCAACCACATCACAAAGAATATTTTGCAGGTTTAGGCATCTTTGAAAATATGATCGAGTATGCCGAATTAATCCTCGGGAAGATTGTTGTGTAGCCACTTTGTCCCCTGCTTCGATTGTTCTCCATTGTGTTGCACTTCAGATCATAGAGACCTAAATGAAATATATGACGTTATAAGAGGTTGAATACCCTTAGTTACCAACTTTACACAAACATTATACCACTTTTAGATACCAATGTTGGGCACCGACAATTTGTACATCCTTACTGATTATAAATTAGAGGCACAATTACTTCAGTGTAGTTTTAAATTACGTAAAGTAATTACAGGTAACAACAAATGCAATAAGATGCCGTTAGAGTTAGTATCACATATTACTGCAATAAAAGTATTCCTATTAGTTACTCATATTGGTAGACACTCCAGTGCCATGAGGAAATAAATTCTTCAACAGGATTCAAGAATGGGGAATAAAGAGACAAGTAAAGCACCTGTAGATTGTATTTGCTTTCGAAGAAGTCTGTTGCGGGCCGTGTTTTGTAAAAACGTACATTGTTGCACACCACCACGTATAGTACATAGGGTCATTCTCGTCCACCTAGGCAGGTAGTAGGGGCAAACGTAATGAACACTAGAATCCAGTGAGATATACGATTTTGTAAGTTTTAAACATGCATTCAAACGTGGATGAAACTGAACCTTTTCCTAACAGAAATATATATATATTCAATGTCTAGACGATCGCGGTACTTACTTATTTACAAGTTGAAGAAATATCTCTGTAATGTATGGTCCAATCGCAACGTCATTGTTTAATAAACCGACTTCCCATAATGCTGCACGCAAAGAAATAGTTCCTCTTGTCTTATCTGTCGTTACAATCGTTGCCCTTTCTCCAATTATATTACGGCTTCTGCGACGACGCTTGTTCAAGGTAAAACCTGCTTCATCTAAATAGATATAGCACACTGGCCAGTTACCTCCTTTAAGTTGAAGTAGTATTAGAACAACACACAAATCGCACATTATATAGTCTACCGAAATGTATGAAAGTGATCTATATTTCAACATGTAAATTATTGTACGTGTGTATGTAAATACTTGCACATTCTCTCGTGGAAGCTCTTTGGGTCTTTAGGTATTGCATGTATAAGGGTCATAACGCAACAGTTTCATATTAACAGCGCGACGTTTCAATACATGTGCAATGGTAGATGCTGATATAGTGTTTATGTTGCCAACCGTTTAATTGTCATCCTGTATTCTTTGTTTCAACGACTCAAGTGTAGTATCATTGGACTGACGATCCATAATTAATTTCCTCGTGAAGGCTGCCTTTGTGTGGTAGCTCTACTAACCTAAAATGCAAAATTAAACCGATTATTACAGTTTGTCTAAAATGTAACCAACTCCTCCGTTAGTTGCTTAATAGCCTAGACTAACCTAAGGTGTAGCTTACATGCTTCCTTTGCCTCCATAACCTAAGCTAACCTAACCTAACTCGTTTACGCTTAGGTGCTTCCTTCGACTCCATAACCTAACCTAACCTAACTCGTTTAAGTTAAGAAGTTTCCTTCGACTACATAACCTAAGCTAGCCTAACTCGTTTAAGTTAGATGCTTCCTTGGACTCTATAACCTAAGCCAACCTAACTCGTTGAAGCTTATGTGGCTTCCTTCGACTACATAACGTAACCTAAGCTAGCCTAACTAGTAAGATGGTTGTCTATATTGTAGGCTTATGTAGACAAACCACCTCAGAGGTATATTATTTGGGAATTTTTATTTTTGCGCATTTAAGCTCTAGTAATGAACATTTCACCCCTCACCTTTTTCCGAAACTTGGGACTCGCCAGTCTAAGTTTAATGCTTAGACCGGGTGTGTTTAGTATTTTTTTATTGTTTTTTTTACTACTGCTACAGGTTATTTGACGTGCTACCACTATTAATGATGGATTTTTCCAAGAAAGCCTATCTCCAATAAAGGCTAGATGGTCATGTCTCGAATTTTCTATTGACCGTATGCTAATGTGTCACAGCCGTTAGGTAAAATGTACCTCTTATCGACGAGAGGACTCAACGCAAGTTTGTTGAAGTTAGTAGTGTAAAGATGATGCATTTGTGACTGAATTCGCTTCATCTCCGCAGACTTCTTCTGGTTCTTGAGAAGACAAGTCGTGTAATGCTCATGTCGAATGTGCTTTTGAACGACAACACGTGAAACACCCTTGGCCTTCTTCTTCTCGCTATCCCGCATCAATATGGAATACATCTTGGGCCTCAAGCCAACAAATTCTCTGATGGGTTCCCCGTTGGTCTTGTCCTTCAGCTTTTCCCAATGTCTTCTTGTTGCTGATGCTGTATAATGGATAAGATGGGTGAAAATCGGAAGTGTCGTAGAGATTCAGATGATTTTGCATATCCACGTAGACATTCTGTGTTGTTATGTTGTAGCAGAGTTAGTCTGTGTCTCCGAAGAGAAGTTTCACTCTGTCTCCATACTGCTGCCTCATGTGGTTGTAGTGGAAGTCATACATAAGCGTTTTTCTTACATCAAGGACGGAAAATCCCACATAAACAGGGTGGTTGAGCTTCAGACGCATGAGCTCACGGTGAACAGCAACGAGATCGTTGTCGAAAATTTTGAAGGCGTGAAAAGATGTAGAGGCTATAGGTTTTTTTTGCCCGTTTCTCCTCCGTGACGAGTTCAACGTTGACTCTGTTCCGNAGATTCTCCATAGTTTTTCCAAATACGGCATTGTTCATCAACTTGAAAAAATCTTTCTCGAAATCGTTTTTCGCCAGCTTCCTGCAATTCATGTTGAAATTCATGTAGGGCTTCATCCAGGCCTCCTGGTAGAACTTCAATACGCGATGGACGCATGTCAGCTTCATACCCAATCTCAAGTATAACTTCAAATTCGCATAGTGAAGAACGTATTTGGTTTTACTGTTGAGGTTGGGGACCAACTTTGTATGGCTCGAGATGTGTGCAATGTCTAGCTCTTCCAAAGCGTGACGTGAATATGTTGAAAGCATGTCTTCTGTAATCTTGACCCGTTCCGGAGCAAGAGGGTAATCGGAATGANTGTTGTGTAAATGCTCGGGGTACTCTAAATCATACTTCACGATGTACACAAAATCATGATCGTCTGGATTGTTGACGACGTCGATCTCCTCTTCAGTCCACTGGAAGTTTCGTACGGGTAGGTGCTGGCTCATCACCCATCCATACAAGTTTTTGGCGTCGAGATACACTATGTATTTTGAAGGCAGGTTTTCATCATAGTCGTCAACCATCGGGTTAGTAACCACACTATGGCGATTAGCGATTGTACTAATGCCCCCTTTAACACGACGCTCGATAAAAAGATACATATCGACGTCTGTCAATAGCTCCAACTTGACTTTAGTCATCTTCAGACAGGTCTCGCTTGGAAGGCCCGTCAAAACAGTCATAACAGAATATGCCCTTGCGTAGTGAAAAAGGAACTTACTGTGTGGTGAACTGCGTTTTCAGGATAGTAAACTATTCTTGACTATCATTTGCCATATTACGTACAACTTTCTCGAGTTAAGTTGGGAGATACTGAAACGAGTCTATAAACCGTAGGTTTTCCAAAGAAAATGAAATATATTTCTCCATGTTGTTTGGAATGCAGGTGAATCGACGTCCTTTCCTTCGTCCTATTTCCGTCATGATGTGATGGCTTTCGTATCCTCTCAAATTGTGAAAGACCACAGGAACCACTTTCGAAAATTTATAATTTAAATCACACTTGTTGTATGCTGGTCCTCAAAACTTGCCGGTCGTGTGCCAGTAATCTCTTGCTCTGTCTTTCCCCAAACGACCACCACATATGTGACAATCCGGCTCCATACCAAAACCATATTGATCTTGCACAGTCAAGTTCATGGGTTTCGCCTCCTTTTTTAGACGTCTGGTGTGATCTTCTTTGTCAAGATATTCCAGAAATGTTATGATGACGTCAGTTCCATGATATACTCTTGGCTGTTGGATCATGTTTCTTTCGGGACCTACCACAACGTAGCAGAATCCNGAAGGAATATGGTGTGTCAGCTTCGTGGTGGAGGAGTAATCCGGATTTGAAGCGCAGCCCTGGATTTTCACCGTATAAGACTCGAAATCTGCGTAAATGACATAGGGTGCTGGTATACTCATGTAAAACTCGTTAAACCTCAACGACTAGTTTACTTTGGTTAGCATCTCGATTCTTTGTGGTTTTTGCTCCCCGCAGTACTCCATGTGTCTTGTTATTCTGTCCTCCGATGAAACTCTGAGAAGACACCTGTAGCATTGCCACGCTCTGGGATCGTGCTTGGTGAGACGACTGAAGTTCCGAATGAGGTAATAGTGGTTGTTGTTTTCCTCGGTGATGTACAGGAGATTCACGTGGGCTGTTTTCTCTTCACTGGTGATATGGATGGGGAACAGTTCTTCTTCTTCGTATCCGAAGACGTTGATAGAAATTTCGTTCTGACTCTCAAATTTGGAAATGTCGATGGTGTTCTCGAAGGGTTGATAATGGCTGACTCGATATGGGTGATTTCGATAGTCGACTGAATGGAGAGCTGCCTAGATGGACCATAGAAAACATTTCTGATCGGCATTTTGCACATTGACGATCGTGGTTTTTTTCGAACAAGTGCAGACGGAATGGGTATATATGATGACCCGAAGAGTGGGAAGTACTTGCATGCGCAGAGATCCAAGTGCATCACTTTCTTCAACACCCAGTTGCTGCCTATTTATTGAAATTCAGCACAGTTGACTAGTATTTGGTTAAATATCGATTCGATTTCGTTCTCGATATTTATAGATTGTACGGCGTAAACAGCTTTTATTCTGAAGTAGGCCTCTGTTCGCATCGTATTATCATCTCGCATATCTTTCACAAAAAACACCTATACAACTGCATAATATTTCACATCATGCCAATCACGTTGCTGTGCACTACCAATGTCAGTTGTTTTGGAGATTCTGTTGGTTTCTGTAAATCGGCGTGATCTTCTACTTCGCCATTTCCTTCGATGCGATAGCGGAGATTCAGATAGTGGTGATTGTAGATCTCGAAATTTTGCTGGCGAGTGAGGCTATCCTTTCGTGTAAACGTTTCACTACATTCAACACATTTATACACCCCAGGTAGTCCTTTGAAATGTGAGCGTTGCGTTTTCAGTTTCTCACCATGTTGAGCACTTTGGTGACGGTACATGTTACGAGTCTGGGTGAATGTTTTCCCGCAGATATTACATCAATTTTTTTCAATTTCTCATTTCCATTGTCCATTGCGGGAGTCGTTTCTGGGAGAGTAGTACCAAGTACAGTCGGCGTAGTTAATGGTTAACCAGTGTTGCAGCGAAAGGACAGAGGAAATCCCGTAACGGGCACCGCGAGTCTTTGGCAACGCACCAAGTGTTGCCAGTTTGACAGTGTC
>KZ869333.1:63792-74176 GCA_003456935.1 Machilis hrabei | reverse complement strand
ATATAAAAGATCAATTTTGTTGTTCTTCCAATATGATTTTTGAAGATAATTTTTTGTAAGGTCAACGAATCTTTTAGTTTCATTGTAAATTACAAATGTTTGTAGCATAATACTCTGGATTCAGTAAAATATTAAATAATTACGGTATTCCAATTACTTTTTGTGGAATCATAAACATCCCTATTCTTTTTTGCGTAGTTTATATGTGTATATACGAGTATATACACTAGAATGCCTTTCAAAATTAAATTTTGGACAAATCAATGACCTACTCTGTCATGTGTTCCTTTTAATAATAAAATATTAAATACAAAGTTTGCAGACAATTGTTCAATATATATTGGTGGCTCAATACAACTGAACGTTTGTATAGACTTTAAAAAAATACTATATGTGTTTTACATTTCTTTCTTTCTTGTTGTTTCTTGTTTGTTCCCCTGTAACTCGAGTTCTACAGAATCTAGAAGGATGGGACTGGTACCAAAACGTTCAGCTTAGGTCCAGGAGTGTTCTTAGCTACGTGTTGATCCGGAATGTTGCAAGGTGTTTTTTTCGCCACAGACTTCACATATATTCCATCCAAACATGGTGAGCTCATTGATTCAGTATTACAAATACATCATTCCACCAAGAGCCATCGTAATTTACTTGGAGACCCTTAAACATCAAGATGAAATTCTCATGAGGTTTACCTCGACATTGATCTGTTGGGGTATCTTTTAAAACTAAAACATTCTTCGGTCTCAAAGAACAAACTTTTTAAAACGACACCTGCAATGTTTCATCTGCAGCTATTTCTGCCTTGTAGATAGCATAGGCTTTCTGCAGAAACATGGTTAGATAAAACTTTCCCAAGTGTTTCTTTTGACCACTGACCCAGACTAGTATTTCGTCTTTCACAACCAGCGCTCTATAAACAATATCACTTCTTGTTTAGAAATCAGTTACATTTTTNTCATGAAGTGAAATGTTTGGCTTAAGGTCATTTTCCAAAGAGGTTTGTAATTTCAAACAAATTCTTTTGGCTAGGCTTTTGCTTTTCTTGAGGATTTAGGCTGACTTTTTAGAGATTTCCTTATCGCTTTGCCAAAAGGCAGGTGTTCTGTAAGGTGTTACCTTCGTAGGTGTGGAGTCCAACACACTCTCTTCTGACNGACTTGTTGAAGCTACCTGGCTGGGTTCAGCTTATCTTTGTCTAGCACGCTCTCTACTAATTACTATTTCTCCAACAGAGAGCAGCCTTGTGACGTTTTTTCTAATGCTGATATGTTGGAGCCTCTAGCTTTCCTCACCTTTTGCACTCTCTTGTTAAGTCACCTTTTTCTTCCACCTAAATTCCTGGATCCTTTGTGCACCAGTCACAGCCGCTTTCTTCTGAAGAGGTTCTAACAATGAATCACTCATTGTTTACCTAAAACCAAGGTACAATACAAATAAAGATTTAATTTTGTGATTTTGGATTTTCTAAAGTGTTGAACAAGTAGTNCAAAGTCAAAAATTAAATGAATTCATTAAAAAATGGGTTGCATTAAGTTGTCAATGTTANTATTTTGTAAACGTGTAGTTAAAGTACAATTATTTGTTTCCAGCTTAAAATGTCATAACATACACTGACCTCTGCGAAGGAGAGGCCTCGCTACATTAAGACGGTGGTGAGCAGAGTAATCGAGATATCACCATANGTAGGATAAACTTCTCAGCTATTAAAAAAACAGACTGTCAACAGACTGTACGTTGTTGGACAAGTGATTTATTTGATCTATGGCTTGTAAAGCTTTCACCTGCTTTTGTATGTTTCTCAGTTTTGATATTACATTTCAGATCATACCTTTCACACACACGCTAGCCAGCCTCACAGCATATGACATTTCAACCATACCGATCTAAACTTTTGACTTATGGTTTCGTCAAGGTTAATATTGAAAAAATAATAATTTGCCATCTCTTGGTGTATACCATTTCTTATTTCATAAAAAAATATATGTACCATTACTAATATCACGTTCTATTTCAGCACACCTCACTATCTTACAAAGTAAACCACTGCACCAAAAGAAAGGTAATAAACGACAATAAAATTAAATTTTAAAAAAATATGTAAAGTCTACGGGTTTCTGAAGAAATGTACCTTCACTAGACGATATGCTAGGAAATGTAATGAATTCCGTACAAGCTTTACGGAACGCATTGCGTTTTTCATATAGCCCTCTACTGGGCATGAATTGTAACAGCAAACGAATTTTTTTGAGAAATGTACAGCACAAATGAATAAAGTTAAAAAAAAATCATATTTGCTCAAAATTAACTGGAGGTAGTAGAAAATAATAACATACCAGATGCCAGACAACTTTTGGATCCCCAGGCCATTTTCGGTCACTGGATCACGCTAGTCACCGGGTCAAAGGAGTGTGACCTGTTCCATCACTGATTCTATCCCGATATCATTGAAATCATTCATCTAGTAGGGTACTATATACGAAACAAAGTGATCTTTCTAAATGTCTTGCGTCCAACTGTCAGAAAACATTGATCGGGAATTATGGTCGTTGGTCCGTTGGAGGTTAATAACATCACGTTTTCAACAGATTGCTATCCTGTTAACATTCATTCGTATGGATACACACATTTAACCAGAGAAAGAGATGATCATGTACCTGAGCTTCCACATCAGAGACTTCGCGTCGATACTTTACAATGTTGTGTAACGTAATAGCATTTTGGGCTATCAACGCCACCACTGGAATAAAAGGTAAAAGCAACATCTGCACCATCTGGCGTCGACGACCAGAACAACACCATCTGGAACGTACAGTGATAAAGCTTCCTGCATCTTCTGAACTTGGAGATCGAGAACTTCGTCCAGAACGTGGCTCATCCCGATCTTCTTCTGTCATAGTCTGAAAACAAAAGAAATTCATACTACGAATTAATATAAAATGTATAATATTCCACTGCGTATAGAGACTTGATAGGAAAAAGTAGTTATAATATCTTCAACGACAACAACAAAAAGAGGCTTCGTTTTGGGAATGAACTATGTTGATATTACATTACAAAGGTAACTCCCAACATTAAGTATCCTTTACAACACGCTATCTAAAAACTGCATTATAATTATATTTGGTCAGTTTACACAAAATGTATGTCAGCTTTCGAGTAGCAAACTTTCAGTTTTCAATATTGGCTATACTGTAGCATTTTTCAGATGTCATTAACTGTCATTTTTTAAATTAAACACTACCTGTAATTGTATAATGAAAGTGGTTAAAATTAATTTGAAGTTTAATATATCAAAACAGATTCGTCTAACCTTNTTTTTTCTGTAGGTTTCATACCAAGTTGAACAACTTTTGTATTTAATATTTTTCTCTAGCTCTTCTGCATCATGGCTAGAATTAGCGTCAGTCAGTCACTCACTTACTATCAGCTATATATTAGAAGATGAGTAGCTGCTGAAACACTATAACAAAATATACCACATCTATTAATCACATACCTCACCCAAGAGAGGCAACTCAATAACATTTACCTTTCTCAAAATAGTTATTTAAGTTTATCTATTCTAAAGGACTTCGTTGAGTATAGAATTAATTTGATAAAAATAACGACAAACTCCAAAGCATAAAATGGTGTGAAAATTTGCCAAAATTTGTTTATAATGAATGTCTTAAGAAATAACTAGCTATGCACAAAGTGTCCTCTGAAATACTGGCTAAACTTCAGAAGTGTGTCGTTTATAACAGTATAGTAAACTATACATCGATTCGAAATAGTTTTCAAGTTATCTGATATCATACTGTAACAATAATTTCAGAATCTCTTTTCAACTCACCTTTAGCATATCGAAGTTAAAGTAAGTTATTATTAATTTTAGTTTGATTAGGTCTATAAATACACCAAACATTTGCAATTCCCGCTGTTATAATGCATAAATACTGTCAAACACGTGTCCCTGTTCATTTGTGATGTCAACATCGGCTTCATTTATGGCCTCTAATAACTACTGCTTTCTTTCGTGTTTAATCCCAGAGCAATAAACCTACTGGGTTGAAGTTAGGTAACCGTGGCACCAATCTACTTCATACTATCATAGCTGTCATAAAGTTCGTTCAAAACCACCTTAATCTCACTGACAAAATATGCAATTGCTCCACCACCATACTATCACAAACATAGTCTTGTTCCAAGAGGTATATTTACTAAACACAGCGGTAGGTCATTTTCCCAGAAAATTCCTCTAATGTGCATTTTTTACCGTCTCATATAAAGTAAGTCTCATGATGGTAATTGCTTAACATTCCACAAAGTATGTCCTCTGATGGTAATTCCTTAATATTCCACGTTAGAGGGGTCGGGGTATGACGGTCGACAGGGAAACCGTCGACAAAGAAAATTGTCAACGATTTTCCTTGACTATGATTTTCCTTGTCGATGGTTTTCCTTGTCGACGATTATACCTGTCGACGGTTTTCCTTGTCGACGATTTTACCTGTCTATGATTTTCCTTTTCGACTGTTTCCCTGTCAACGTTTATCGTTGTTGATGATTTTTCTTGTCGACGATATTCCTTGTCGACGGTTTTCCTTGTCGACGGTTTTTCTTGTCGACCGTGTCGATGATTTTCCTTGTCGATTATTTTCACCTGCCTTCACCAGAAGTTNACTGAAAATCGGTGCTAAAGTTCTGCTAACTCCTGGTAATTTTCTTGTCACCAAGATGGGAAATTCCATATAATGCCTAGATAATCTATCGCCAACACAGCAGAGCGAGTGTTGTTTTACGTAGCGTAGTTCCGACGGTGTTGCGGTTTATAATGTATTTTTGCTCTAGAACACACTTCTGAGGTTTAGCCAATACGTCGCGGAACAAACACCCTATACATGAACAAAAAAGTGTTCAGTAATTTTGAGAANGGTGTTATCATGTTGCTTTACAACTGGTGATAGACACTGTGTTTAGTTATCCAAAACTGAAAATAAAAAAAGGTTGCAAGTTTCTCAGTCTCGATTTTAAAGAGGTCTTGGGAATAAAATGTCTTATCATTTTTAGCCACCATTTTAACCTGGCAGGGGCATCTTAAAATTCAATCCATCATTACTTTTACTTTAAGCAGGTAATTTCAAAATATAACGTTCAACATATCTTTCTATTTCAAATATTTGTGTAATCGCCACCCCCTGCTGCTACCCATGTTTGTACTACTGGTCACTGGGATAGCCTTCTACGGTTCTAGATATTTCCCTCAAGTTTCCTAACTTTGGACCACTGTACTGTCCTTTGTTTTCTCTGAAACGTTCAACCTTCAAAACAAAGGTTTTTCAGCACTATTTTTCTTTCTAGTCCTATGTTCACTTTTAGCACTNATTGTGCTTTTGCACTACAGATTGCCTCACATAAAAAACACATCAGATCTCCCAAAGACACCCTGACACTTTAATTGGCCGTCTTGTAACACCATTCTTTACACAAAATACAACGCTTTTAGCTTTATTCCTCTATGACAAGAGTGCAACGTTGGACAAAAATTGCCACTTTTAGGACACCATGTTATTCTGTTATTGCCATCTCTTTCGACACTAACAACATAAAATAACTCTTCCAGTAAAATTCACACTAGCTTCATTCACATTAACCAGCTGGGAGCTCTCTTTGAACTCTCTCTTTCATTATACTCAGGCCAGAGTCATTCATGGAAAAACAACCCTTCTGGTGAGTGAACATTTGTTTCATTAAATCCTGATATCCAGATGACGAAGGCAGCCCCGAACTTCCGAATCCTAGGTCTACACATTATAAGTAGTTCACAAGTAAATACAGACAATTTTGATAATTCCATTTCATAATATACCTATAAGAACAAGTAATATATGACATGCTTATTTCTGGTGATGTATTCGTTTTGTGCTAACCCTTTGCGTTGCTACGTTGAAGATAAGTTACTAGCTCGCCACGTGGTGTCAGTATACATCGAAGAATGTAAACTCTTGACATGGTTACGAACTTACGTAGCAAGGGCCTATTAACAGTGATCAGGCATGCAAAAAATTACACATCATTAAACACTGGTAACATATCATACAGTGACAAAGATTCAATACAATATGTTAATAGATTATGTCCAAATTCAAACGTCCACAAAGAGTTTAATTCATTAAAAAAACTTCAACACAAGATTATTAGTATCAGTGATTCCAACTTCTACAATTATTTAAATAAATTGATAAACTCAATTGGTAGTTCCGGTGCTACATTTAAATGATCCATTGTTTGGTGTTCGTTTGATGGTGTTGTACCCTCGTACAAGTGTGATGATTATGTATTGTTTTACGTCGTACCAAGACCATGTGAGTCATGTTATCACGATCAATGATTATATTTTAATGGACCTATGGAATTTGAACCCACAACCTGATGATTTGGAATCCGGTGCAATAATCACCTAATCAGCCAGGTTGGACTCACTTGGTTTGAAAAGAAACCGAAACCGATCGGTCGGGTAGCAAACAGAGATGGTTTCGTTCCCGGAGAAAAAAAGGAGGGATTAAAACGGTGTCCCTCCGTTTCATCCCCGGAGCGAAAAGGAAGGAGTAATACGGTCCACCTCCGTAACACATTTTAGGTTATCCAATAGGGGGCGCACGCTGGCGATTTAGGCTAGCCTTTTCTGCCAAACAACCAACCTGGAAAATAAGTGTGTTACCGAGCCATGAATCCCATAATTGTTTAGTCAACGATAGTCGTAATAGGCCTTTAAAATTTCAAATGCCAGAATACTTTGAGGGACACTTGACATTTTAAATAAATAACCCTATCACCTACTGAAAATTGGTGCAACTGAAATATTAGGTTTAGCATTCACATGCAAGGTTTCATTTTGAAATGTATTTGTTTCGTCTTAGTCTACTTTTGTGCTCATGAAATGTGTTTTGCTTTTGTGAGGAAGGAGCCCACTTGGCAACAGTGTTAAGTTAAGAAATGTGAGAAAGAGCTGTTCAAGGTATTCAATTTTTCAATCTCATCTATTTCCAAAGATATCGAGTGTAGTAAGTGACTTCTCATTTTATTTTTAGAAATGCAAAAGGGCTTGTGTTTCGGAAATGAGGCTTTTCCGGACATATGTTCTCTAGTCCTTTTTTTCTTGTGTTTGTCAGTACTGAAAATATGTTACCCTTTTTTATTAAACATCCTGTATATTGAACAAAAAGTTTTTTAGCTTGAACATTGGGTGCGTTTATATTCAGAATATCCGTCTGTCTATGACCCTCCATAACGTAAGCTCCAGAAGTCGTAGACATTTCACAATACGTAATTTGCTTCGAAACAAATAGGTGTATATTTGTTTTCTTTTCTATTCTCAGTTAACCAAAATGGTGGACAATGCAACTTTGAAAAAGTTCACTTATATTAGATTATTACCCGAATGTCACTAAATTTGTTTCCTCGCGCTCAATGACGATAACCTTTTTAGAACGTGAAGTGGGATTATAAAGAGGTTTTTGTTCGTCCGTCCGGTTCAGAGTACCAAAAGTACGTTCGGATTGTTGGGGAAGGGGGTGAATTGGCCCAATAGGTGGAGGGAGATATTAAATATAATCAAGCTGACCTTTTATGTTTAGTTTTATGAGTTTACTGTAACGTAATTCCTTTTGCATTAATACCAATTTATTTACAATGCTCACTTTGCACTCTTATTTCGCTCTCCCATTTCGTTGTAGGTTTCCGATAAATCGTGAATCCGATTGTGAAGGAATTAGGCGAGGACGCAACAATTAACGCCCACAAGACGTGCGACCTATTGGTACAAAGAGCTGTAGAACACAGACGATTGCTTCAGAAGGAGCTCTACGGTAAACTTTTATGCCTCAAAGTTGACTCCGCATCCCGACATGACCGCTTCATATCTGGTATCAACGTACAGTTTGTTGTGGACGGTAAAATTGTAATTCGCACATTAGCTACGAAACAGTTCTTCATAAAGAACAAAGCAGACTTACTTACAACCGTACTTTCAGATGTCCTAGACTTTAACGGGTAGACTGCAAAATGTATACAGTCTGACAACTAACAATGCCAGGAACATGTTGAAAATTTCGAAGCTGTTGGGTGATGTGGACGACAAAGATAATATTTGGGCTAACGCGAGTGCGTTTGATAACTCAGAAGAACTCTTCTCATGGAGGAGAGTGAGTTGGACAGTCTCTCTTTATTACACAACACAAATAACACGAGTTCTGCATGTCCAAGGAATCCGGTGCGCTGCGCATACCTTCCAGCTCGCAGTGGACGATGTCATCAAAGCTTACAAGCTGAAAGAAGAACTGGCAGAAGCGCGCGATATTGTGAAAAAACTCAGAACCCCTACCATCACACTTCTGCTCAAATCTTTGCACAATTGAATGTTCAATCCTTTATTAAATTGGGTTTCATTCTTGGACAAATATTTAAATGAAAGTTGTTTAATTTTACTGANAAAATTCACCACCCTCGGTGGGGATCTAACCTATGACCTGTTTAACTCATCTCCAACTCATGTTGACTATCTTCCGTGCCTTAGACTAAAATATCCCGAGTAGCCATTTCCATAGTTAATGTACTTTTTATAAATATTATATTAAGAGTGTGAAATACTTTTTAGTTGTAGAACTGATCGGTAATTTCATTCCTTAAAATCAACATATCCAGATTTCCCAAGTTTGGTTGAAATATGTCAATCCCTTTATGAGCTAAGATCACGATAGACAGACGGACAGGAATGGCACGTCCAAAACGCGCACAACTCCTTCACTTCGTTTGAATAACCACTCAAAAACTCTATACAAATTTACACTGTGAGGTAATTTAATACTATACTACATTCCACACAACTCACTTAAAATAAAATATTATCACAATTCTACAACTAAACCTTTATATGTCTGCTTCAGTTTGATCTTAACCCAGTATATATTTCTATGTAATCGCTGAAGTGGAAATACAAGGTAAACAAAGGTCAATAAGTTGTTGAAGTCTGGAATCAAAATTTTAGATGCTATTGTTAAGTCACTTAAATGAAGCCAGGTTTTTCCTTCAAAATTTCCACTACGGAAACTTCAATTTTAACGGTATTGTGAACACAGTAACAAAACTTTTAATCGTGAAACCTAAGTAGTGACGTTTGTTAAAGCTTTTAGGAAGAAAGAAAAACATTTCTGTAACATCTTAAACAAAACATATAATATAAGGCGACGTTTGACAGAAATGTGTACAGTTCTTAAATACAGAACCAACTTTGAGAGACTCTTATAAAACAAACAGACAACAAAAAACAGAATTAAAAGCATAAAAAATATATTTACTTTATGATGCTGGCAGTACAATATATAACTGTTAAAAAATTATTGAACATAACTATGTCTCCTGATCTGACCTCGCTGGTCTGATGGCATGCTTACCAGACTCAAAATGGTTTGAATCCAGAGTAATAAATAAGTTACACATTCATCGCCATGACAAATTTTTGAAAATCTTGGACTCATTTTGATGATATTTTTGTTGTTTTCAACGTACAGAGTATTTAAATCTAAACACACACTCCAAAGATAAGATATATAACAAAATAGAAACGAGAAGCTCAATTTTATTTTTTTGTTAAATAAATTTGAAAACTTTGCTTTAGACTAAATATGCCACGATATCCACCATGTAGAATTTATTTTACTATATATATAACACTTGCAAAGGAAACCTGAAAATAGACTTTGTAACTCAACATATTGGATCAATATTTGGGCTACTATTACGAAATGTTGGTTTAACAAAACCTGTTTTGGTTTCCTTTTCAAATGTTACATAGTAAACGTAATTCTGCATGGGTATAGAGTGACACATTTTGCTAAAGCAAAGTGTTCAAACTTATTTAAAGAAAAATTAAGATGGCTCTTTTCATGTAAGACTGACTCTTAACATATACAAAGTGATTAAGTAAGAATNAAGTGATAATACTCGTACATTTTTTTNGGGAGGTGTTNTTTACTTTTATTAAACGAAATAAAAATATTGAAAGAAGTAAACATCATCTAATTTTTTTTCATTGCAAACGTAATGTCACTCATATAAATGTATGAACTTTTAACCAAAAATATTGAAACCTCCTGGGCGTTCATGTTTGGATTGACAGTGTATAATGAAATGCAAATAATTGCATTAAATAAATGTCAAAATAAGAAACTGCCTTTTCTTTAAAAATATTGGAAAAAGAAAATGAGAACACTAATAGACATTTATAAAACATTATTTTAAAACTTTTACGGAAAGTTGTATGTAAAAAACAAAATGTCCTTACCTATTTGTAAGAGAACTCCAAGAGGCGTTCTGCAGAGGCAAAGTGTTCTGTGACAGTTTCAAA
>KZ869332.1:27655-39046 GCA_003456935.1 Machilis hrabei | reverse complement strand
ATAACGAATGTATGAAAACATATTTAAAATAATAAACTACAATCAGAATTTAAGTCTATTCAATATGTATCAATAATATCAAAACAACAGAGAATTACTTAGGATGCCGCGCGCAGTTTTCCATATAATTGCGGCTTTAGACAGCTCACCACCAACACAAGTGCTGCCACGTAGCGGGATTTTGCGGAAAGTGTAAGACATTTTCACAGTTTTTCCGGCCCGATTGTACACCTGTATATCTTACACCGTGAGTATGACCACTAGATCTACAAAGTTGACGAAAGGAGTTTTATGAATAAGCTGAGAGGATAAACAATGCTATTTTTGTTACAGGGATCCAGTATTGTAATATTTCCAAAACTGTATATAGTACCACTATATCGACAAAGGTAAGATTGCTTGGGTATGTGATTAGGCCTACACTTAGTTAAAAAACACTATTATTTTTACTTGACCGAGAGTTGCCAAATTCTAATATTCTATACTGTGTGCACATTTTTCCCGACTGGAAAACAAAGTGTATGCGCCTGGCACAGTTCATCGTCATCACCATCATCACCAGCCCTTTCTTAAGTTTACTGAATACACTTTGTGTAGCCTGGCCTTCTGTTATAGTCAGCACTTAAAGATTTTCTACGCATATGCTGCCTACAATAATCGTTTTTCACATATAAACATACTTAGTTACAACATGTTTAACGTATTTTTAGAACATCACCGCAGGCTAAAGGCCTGAGCATACAAGACGCGATCTCATGCGAAGCAACGTCGCGTGAAGACGCTCTAGACAGTGTCGCCATCTTTGAACATTCACGCAAAATCTCTTGGATTTCAAGCAACGTAGTTTCACTTTCGTTCTACCACTCTACGTTGCTTGAAATCCAAGAGATTTTGCGTGAATGTTCAAAGATGGCGACACGGTCTAGAGCGTCTTCACGCGACGTTGCTTCACATGAGATCACGTCCTGTGTGCTCGGGCCTTAAGCCGTAGAAGGTAGCTCACGATTTCTACTGTGTGTGGCTACTACCCACACATGAATTATAAGACAACTTCAGATTCCGTTTTAAAGTAGGCATGTCTTAAATATAAGGAAGTTCCTATCTTGAAATATCACCGCAACTTACTTCAGTGTTATGAAAGAAAGTGTGTTCCTAACGCGAACTCCATTTTTTCAAGCCACACGTTAGACTTAACACGAAAATGCCATTAAGATACTTTCTGTTTATCGACTTGCTTTTTGCAAAAACAGCAAGGAAAGGAAAGAAACGAAACGTAGTGGAGTGACAATTTAAAGGTCATATAAATACAAATATTCAGATTTTGGACAAAGCAGATACAAGTTACACATACTACAAACATATTACATTTATAATAGTAGCCTATTTATAGTTCATAACATAACCCCTTCCTTTGTTTTAAGACTTGGCTGCAACTAGCGTCATAACTTACAAATACGTTAAATTTTTCATCACCGCTATCAAACAAGGACGCAAATGGAAAAGTAGCACACTGTTTCCCTACGAAATACTTAACTTGACATGGTCATGCAACGTTTATTGAAACTGTATTCCACTAAGGGTGGAGTGCACCAACACCGGTTAACATTTAAACGGTGGTTAAGTGTCTTTAACCAGAGATTTGTTGTGCATGAACACTGGTTCGTTGCAAATCGCTGGTTACTTGAACGTAATCATTAGTTAACTTTAAAAAGTCAGTTTTGGGTGATTAAATCTCGTTAGCGATTTCTCCAAATTAAACATGGCGGACTCAGATATGGAACATAAATTATATAGTTTTTACATATATTGGTGCAGGGCCCCTTTCGATAAATATGATGATGCAGGTTTCAGGATACGTCGCCTGATTAGTTTAATTCTTGATTAGTTAATCCCAGATTTGACGGTCGTTGGTGCACTTCAATCCGGCTAATCACTGGTTAAGTCGCCTGATTAGTTTAATTCTTGATTAGTTAATCCCAGATTTGACGGACGTTGGTGCACTTCACCCTAAGAGCATAGCCTAATCTGTGGATCTGTAAACCAGAGTTTAAGTGGTTAATGAACTTCAGTTCGTAATAAGTGTTGCGCCATCACGTCAAGGGAAGTATTTTTATTAGTGAAATAGTGTGTTCATTTTTCCATTTGTGTGTGTTTGGTAACAGTGATAAAAAAATATAACTAAAATCATGACGTCGCACACTTTAACTCCAGCCGGCTCTTAAGCTTACAAAATCTGTAGTGGATATGACCGTTCATCGCACAAGTTGTTCGTAATAATAAGCTGCTTTTATTTTTTACAACCAGTGTTGTATACAGTACTTGGCCAAGGCTAAAGCTGAATTACTGGCCTAAATATTGGATATTTTTTTCTACCACTGGACACAGATATGCCACCAGTTAGAAATACAGGGTGTTCGGAAATTCCCCTTACAAAATGGTATGGTATGTTCCTTGATTGAAATGGAGTGGAAAAGTTATTTTCCAAAAAGTCCGCAGACCAATAGTTTTCGATTTATTAAAGGTTCAATCTGACCAATCACGGAGCGCGTAGCTGTTGAGGCGCCCGCTTCACGTAGTGGTACTGGTGGTACCACGCGTGAAGCGGGCGCTTCGACCGCTACGCGCTCCGTGATTGGTCAGATTGAACCTTTAATAAATCGAAAACTATTGGTCTGCTGAATTTTTGGAAAATAACTTTTCCACTCCATTTCAATCAAGGAACATACCATATCATTTTGTAAGGGGAATTTCCGAATACCCTGTATATCACCGACGTATTATTTACATCATAGATAAGAATTAAGCAAAATTACAGGCGCGAATAAGTTATCGCGTCTAGACACAGCTGAGGGTTACGAACATAACGTCAGCAGTCTAACAAGGAAAAGGTCATACGTTCGAATCTCCGAACTTACAGTCGTCAATACAAACAACTATTGTCCAAATAATAGGGCACGAATATTCAGCGTTTAATTTATAACGACTTGGTATATTTACTCTACGTGTGAGCTGCAGGTAGCCCAGTGCTACAGTGTTCTAGAATAACTAGTGGTTAAAAGTCCTATCTCGCCCGTGGACAAAAAATGTGAAGGTTTTGAAAGNCAAATTTGATAAATACGCGATCAGAGGTGCTGCCATCTAATATCTGATTTTGTACATATTTCATCATATTCCTTCATGAAATTGTCATATTTCAATATTCGAATGGCCTTTGTATAAAATAAGGTTAACACTGAATGTAAACACGTACTTTTATATAATAAAAAATGGTGATTAAATACGTAATTACGAGGCTAAACATATTTTGTTAAGAATAAACACTATTGACATATGTACAAAACTGGATAATAAATGGCAGCACCTTCCATCGCGAGTTAATCACTTTTGGCATCCGCATAGCGACAAAAAATGAATTTGAGGTTTGCATACTACTTATTCTAGACTACTATAGTAATGCTCAGAGTAATTTGTATTGTTTAAGGTATGCTTAAGTATTTTTATTTCAAAAACTGTTTAGTATGATTGAATCTAGCAACTCACTGGTCACATAGCCGAAAGCGAGGTGTTTTACATCGTACACGTATTGATAGGACCCTACTTTTAAAGTCCCTTCAGAAAACGCCTACGATCACCATTCGAATATTGAAATATGACAATTTTGTGAAGGAATATGACATAATATGTACAGAATCAGATATTATGACAAAATATGTACAGAATCAGATATTGTGATGATGATGATGTGAGGTTTTACGGCTACTCGACACACATGGGTCATTCGAGCCGGTTTACATATCCAGTACTCACTATTTTTTAAGAACACTTTTTATTGAGACAGTGAATAACACCCAGCCCTAACCAGGAATCGAACCTGGGACCTCCGGCGTGCAAGGCCAAGTGGCTAACCACTAGGCTACCGGGACCGGCGAATCAGATATTAAATGGCAGCACCTAACATCGGGAGTTTATCAGATTTGGCATCCAAAAGCTTAAAAAATGTTTACATGGGCGAGATAGGGCTTTTAACCACTACTTATTCTAGGACGCTGTAGCATTATCCTCCTATTATTAGTCCTAAAATATTATCATGCCGGGATCGAACCCAGAGTCTTCGACACCAACTCACATAGCACATTATCGTATGCTACGGAGTGGTTGTGGTCGGTCCCCACATGGTGTGAGGATGTCTAAGGACTAAAAATAGGAGGATATTGGCCTTTGAGCTATGATCAGCAGTCCTCAAGAGTAACTCTTGAGAAAACAGTACAAATGTACACTTATCAGTGTCCATTGCTGGACGACTTAGGAAAGACAACAAAACACTGCAGAGCACGTATACGATCGCAGCAGTTAATTCGGGCTCATCGCTCATAACAGGCCTATTTCATAAAGCCCAATTTATTAATTAATACCCGCCGAATCAGCTGCCGTTACTGACAACGATATGACGCATCACACCACACACGTGAATCATAAATTTGTGGGTAAAGGTGAATAGACTTTTTGGTTGACCATCCCTAATCACCAGCAGCTCATGGTAGCTTTTCAAGTGATATTTCTAGATTCCCAAACAATATTTACTTAGAGAGTATAGTTTTACGCGTAAGTTGTCATGGAGTCTATTTCGATTTCTGTCATACATAAACATTGAAATTATGAATAATAACTTAGCGCAGAATTGTACTTCGGAGTAAACGTGGCTTGGCAAACATGCCAACTTCACTTGAAAAGCTTCCTCGAGCCGCTGCCATCCCTAACAACCACGTAAAACAAAGTATTAGTAGCATACATAAATATGACCGACAGGTTGGCCTAGTGGTTCGAGTGCTCGCCTCCTGATCGGGAGATCCCGGGCTCAAATCCTGGGGCCGGCTCCTAGCCCTGGGTAAAAAGGGTTATCCTATAAACGAGTCTGTCTGTGAAGCACTCCACACTAAGGTATGATCGTAGGCGTGTTCCGGGAGGCACGTTAAAGGCGGGTCCCATCGATAAGTGTTCGATGTAAAAGATCCCACCTCCGGCTATGTGTCGGCTGAGTAGCAAAATTCAAAATTCAGTTATCCTGAAGCGTCATCACGACGCGGATGGGGTCTCCATTAGACCTGAGATGTCATAACAGTGGGACCATAATCCAATAGCAATACATAAATAGAAAATAGCATGCACATGGAACATCACGCATGTTTAACGTCGCAGTAATGAGAACCAAACTCCAGATACAAATGGTGTGCGAAATGCTCAACAGATGGCTCTAGGTATAACTACAAAAATAAGCTCTGAAACAATGATCAAAGGTTATTTTCACTACAAAAATCTCAAAGTAAGGGGAGTATATTTTTTCAATTTAGTAAACCAAATTGTATAGGCCTTACTTACAAAAGTACTGACATTTTGAAAAAAAAAAGTTTTTTTTTTATTTCAAGCTAAGTATTGACAACAGGGGTGTTTCTATGTCAAACCAGTATTGTTAAAAAAGTGTTTGTGATCACAATACTTAGCAATGAATATCTTGGTTAGGCAGCAGTTAAGACCAATCGTCCGTGTCCGAGTGGTTGCCTAACGGCAGGGATCCGAAATTACTAGGATGTACAATAAATGAGTCTTGACGGACGTTTATAATTATGCCTATTGTTTTATATGACATTCACAGGCTGCACTTCTGTACCACTCATACTTTACATTAGATTAATTCACAGTTGTAATGTTATCATAAAGATAATTTAAGGGCGAGAAGAAAAAAGGGACACGTTTATGTGTGTACAAGACAAGAAAGGAGGGGATGGAATAGATTGAAAGTTGTGTTATCCTTCCCTCCCGAGGGTAAGTTTGTCACTGNTCGAGGGCTGGTTGGTGTTGAGGAAAGTGAGGGTTGCTTGCCGAAAGGATTAGGAGTGGCGGACGAAATCAATCGGTCCTTTCTTTCTGCCGCTCTCGACTTCGGTCAACGTTTTCCACCAATTTATTTGCGTGTTTGTTCTTCGGGACTTACCAACGCGTTGAGTCATCTAACTTCACCTTTCTGGATGGACAGTCAGGGCTGTCCAAAGAGGCTAAAACTACTGTGCTCATAAAAACAAATGTGTCAGTCTTTGCATGAATATAAAAGATAACTGCTTTAAACAGAAAATTTACTATCATGTATTTTACATCAGATGTGATTTTATATTTGTTTAGCAGTTTGAGCGATTTCAAAGATGCGAGAAACCAACCTCCTTGTCTGAATATCTATACAGGGTGTTTAAAAACTGTGTACCAAAAATTGGAGAGCGTGTTCTTTGAACCCAATATGGTTATTAAAATTTTTTTCGCAGACCTTTCAGACTAATGGTTTAGCCATAATTAAGCAATTAAACTGTCTAATCACGAGACGCGTTACAGAAACACCATGGCCACGCGTTAGAATTGGCGAATGACAAGTGCCAATTCTAGCGCGTGGCCGTGGTGTTTCTGTAACGCGCCTCGTGATTGGACAATTTAATTGCTTAATTATGGCTAAACCATTTGTCTGAAAGGTCTGCGAAAAAAAGTTATTAACATTATTGGATCCAAAGAACACGCTCTCCAATTTTTGGTACACATTTTTTAAACACCCTGTATAATAGTTTCACGATCACTGAACACACTGCGCTCATAAAAAGTGCACCTTCCTACACTAATGTCACTCATATAGTCAGTTGAATTTGATTGATTGGTGGATTACTTGATTTTATTGTGCGACGGTTCTCACTACGATAGTCTAATGGTGATCCTATCCTCGTCATAACGACGCTTCAGGATGACTGAATGTTGTCCCTCTCTCGACACATAGCCGGTGGTGGGTTCTTTTACATCGAACACTTATCGATGGTACCCCACTTTTAACGTAGTTCCCTACGAATATACTTTACTGTGGAGTACTTCACAGGCAGACTCGTAGGATACCCCTTTAAACTCAGGGCTAGGAGTCAGCCCCGAGATTCATCGGTTGAGTATAGCCATGATTTACACTAGTATTTTGACGCCACCATAGCTCTGCACCACTATTTTAAATTGTGAGGTATCAGTGTGAAGATCTGGAATCTAAAAACATATTTTCTTGTGAATTAAATCCTTTGGTTTAATTTTTTCACCAAAGAAAGTAGAGGGTACCGTTGATTTAAGACAGGAATTCGTAGATAATCGTGCCATTTAATGCGTCTCGCCCGTTTGTATTCCCATTCACCAGACAGCGCTACATCGTACACGCGCCACACTATATGTCACATGAACTCAGCAATTTTGATGTTAGCTATGTTCACCTGAGTTGTTTATACTTTGGAAGGTTTACCAGTCGTGCCAACCTAAAAACATTACGATGTTGCCAAATTTCCGTGAAGGGTTTTTGCAAGTTTTAGTATGTACAGTACATCTAACTGAAATAAACCTTCAGATTGGTATCCTGAATTAAATTACGTTGTATTAATTTATTTTGTATCAGTAAGACGAAACATAACTGGCCTTTTTGTCATATTCTTTCCCTCTCAATATTTCTCTATCATTCTCAATAACAATTAGTATGGGGCCGACCTACTTTGAATAGTGGTTAGCACAGCGCACCCTGGAACAAGAGGTTGCGGGTTCGAATCCCGCATAAGGCATTGATGTTGGTGCTGTCTTATGTGTGTGTGTTGTTCATAGAATTAAGTTCACCTTCATTAATCACAATAAATATTGTTTCATCGTCGCTAATGACCCATTGTGTGTCGACGGGACGTAAAATACCACATCATCATCATCAACTAGTTGAAACGAAGTATTTTATATTACTTTTTTAATTTATAGATTCTAAAAACAATTAAAAACTAAAACAAAACACTTTTAATTTTCTTACTATACAGAAATATAAAATTAGCCAAAGAAAATTGATACGGTCTCTCTCCTTGCTTATTCCGAAATAGCTCGAAGTACTTAAATTGAAACAAAAACATTGGTTTTGCGGAAAAATGTAACTAGGCATTACTCTCATTTCATTAGCACAAGCAAAGGAGTAGAAAGTACTATATTTGAGTTGCTCTGGGGTATGGTACAGTTATGGAATTTTGTGCATATAGGCCTACTTATTCGACAAGTATACTCAGACAACAAATATCTCATTTTTACCTTATATCCTCCAGTGTCAACGAGTGTTGTAGCACTATTTGCAGAGATCTGGAAAGCTTACCATGATTGTCTTTAGGCACAGTAAGCTACAGAATGCGGGTTTTATTACCGCTGAAGAGGATGGAAATTGCACTGTGGATGTCTTCATATATCTCATTACTGCTACAATCATCGCCTTTAATAAAAGTAGACTAAGCAATAGCAATCTTAATAATAACATAAATTAATATTATAATAAATTTCTGGACGTCTCTAGGGTTGCAAGAGATCTCAATTTTGGCAGGTTTGAAAACAACATATGAGAAATAATACAAAACAAATTTGATCTAAGGTATTTTTAATTTGTAAAGCTCGGGAAAAAATGTGCACAGCCATCTTTGTTTAGCGTTGTTAATAAGTTCCCCAAAAATGCCGTTCTAATTGAGGCCCGTTTTCCCATAAGAAAACACGGAAACTACATATATTACTACCGAATCATATGGGAAAAAGCTTACAAATAATTATTAGGTTTTTGAGTTTTTAAAATAAAAATTTACATTAAAGCCATAAAAATGTACGATAAATTTTGGCTTATAATCAGTAGGGCCTAATGGTAACTAAACCGAACTAAATTACACTTTATAAAACAATATAGGCGTATTGAAATGTCTTAGCAAATACGAATAGTTCCTTAGAAATAAAAGTCTTGAACTCAATTATTATTTTTTTATAGTATTATCCCGCTCAAACCACGTTAAATCGAATCTCTGCTCCACTTTAACTCAAAAGAGGGTCCTAATTCAAGGACCGTGCACATTCAAAACCGCGTAAAAGAAATCTCTTAAAATTGAGGGATGGCTGTAGCAGAGAAGCTTTGATGCCGATGATAGATTCAAAATTTCAAATTAAATAATAAAATTGTTGTAGCGTTACAAACCACGTTTAATTTGGGCATTTTAATTAATAGTCTACTAAACTCAAGTCCTCGGCCAAACATTATACACCAAAGTTCTTTTCCACTGAGTGTTTGTTTGTCTAGTCTCATTGGATTAGTTTATATACAGAATCAATTCCTTGGCTGACCCACAATAATATCTGGACACCCCTGACGATAGCCACTGTCCATCCAAGAGTCAGTGGGGGGTGAAAGGGTTCTTGTAATCTGAGAAATGAAGGGAGGAAAGGATTACAGAGTATTACGTGCAGTGGTTACAGACTTCACAAGCTGTCACCGGATCTTCTTAAGACATGTTTGTTCAGTTCACGCCAGATAGATTGATATTGATCGATACTGTCAACATCGACATCCCATGTCAAAATCGTGGTCGTAACATATGTGAAACAGAGTAGGAGAAAAGTGTCCATTCGTTTCTGCGAATATACAGTAAATAATCTGATTTTCCCATACTGAAGTGTAATGCTTTAAGCTGTACTGAAACGTGCTAGATCATTTCACTGATCATTTGGTTGCTATGATTTTAAATATAGTTCCACGATTCTGCTAGATTAAATCTAATGGAGACCCATCGGTAAAGTAAAGGCGCTTCAGCGTAATTGATATTTGCCATCCTGTTTAGACATGTCTTGCCTTGAAGTTCAACTGTTTTTTGTGTGAAGTAATTCTGTAAAGACTCCAATAACTTGCAGACAATGAATAGCAAACTGCTGTCTGTTATGTTGCAAGCACTGTTACTGTCATACAAACTGGTCTCAACTTAACAAGTTCCTCGCTTTCCATCCAGTTTTTGCACCACTGCTACATAGTATTGTTTCATTTTTTGTATCTATGTATATAAGGAATTCTACAGATAAGATATTAACTTTGCTATTTTAGAAGTTAGCTTAACGTTAATGTAAATGGTATCAAAACCAGTTAATATAACATTAACAATTAGTATACTAAAGTAACATACCATACTGGAATAGTTCGCTAATTAGTCAAATTTTACGCCAAAGTCATTGATTAAGTTCCCACAGTGAGAAAGTTTCATAGTTAAGAAACGATTCTCCTGATCTCAAATTTTACTCCTCTCCAGATAAAATTTGAGCAAATATGTATACACAGAAACTTTAAAACTATTCTAGAATAACACAATTTAACTACACACCTTACATTACAGTAAAGTATTAACCGACTTAATGTAAGACACAAATTGGATAATGCTTCTTAATTAATAGTTCAGCAGTCCATCGTGAAGCTACTGAGCTTCACATATAAGCTTCAATTTTACTTAACTTTTTTTAACACCAAAGAGTGTCGACATATACAGTATCCGACAAAAGTTAAGCAACTCCACGAATGCACTGCAACAATTGTCTAAATATATAATCAAAACAACAAAAGGAATAATCTAACAAGGGAACTATGGCAGTCATCCATCGAATTGAGAAGTGAATCCGGTGACATCCGATAGAGAATGTAATCCCAAATCCAATGTGAGCAATCAAATATTCAGGATATTTATCTCTGTGGCCCAAATTACCAAAAACTGTTTGTACATGGAGATATCAAGCACATATAAAGTATGAGAAGCAAATGGTTGGGTGGCGCAGAGGTAAGGAGTTGGACTTTAGATACAGAGGTCGGTGGTTCGAATCCGCTGATTATTTTTATCAGAGTACATATATTTTGATTGTAAATTTAGTTTCTGCACTTTGACGTTATAATGCAATGATGTTTGCTTTTGCAAAAATTGTTATTATTTTTTGTATTAATCTTTTGTTTTGTTTTTATTATGATAGGTGTTATTACAGTTGATCGTGTTAGCCACGTAATTGATCCTTTTTTCAAATCACACATATAATAACTACATTGCTGATGAATATTTGCAAACCACAACACGTTAACTGTTTAGTATTCTGAAAAGTGAGTGTGGAAATAACGGAAAAAATTCTGAAAACATAGAAACTGTTCACAGTGAGCAAGCATACTAGATGAACGATGATTCTTGGCATCCAATGATGTGACAACAAATCAATGACAATTCGTTTGTGAAACAAAATTGAACGGGAGTAAGAAAGGGACCAGGATGCTCGTTGAAGAAGCCAGCTCTGTGCCATGAATATTTGAATACCACCTTGAAACAGCACGTACGAAATTGATTATGAATTAAATAATGGCGTTTCAGCGTCTCTGTGTGTAATATTGACTCGATACAAAATACACTGCCCACAAAAATTAAAGCACCACTTTTTCAAAAGGCCACCAAATTTCGAAAAATGACTGTAGAAGCATGAAAATGTAGTATGATGTTTATACTGACGCCTACGAAGCGTATCCTTCAGCGCAACCCC
>KZ869331.1:56037-66903 GCA_003456935.1 Machilis hrabei | reverse complement strand
TATATGACGTGTATTTGAAAGTATGTATCCAAGTGCTGCAAACTTTGTCCTGCCTCTGTCATCAAGTACAGTCACAGTAGAAAGAACGAAACTGTAGAAAATAGTTGTTTAATCTGTAGTAAATCGTATAATATTGTCACAGTTTACTGAAAAGTTGGCTTCGCTGTATATTGTGCTGACCTCCAAATGAGCCAGGTTCCAACAATGGGGCTGATTCCTTGCCTCGAGTCTAAAAATTTATCCTATTAGATTGCCTGAAAAGTGCACCACATTAAGGTATAAAGGAACAGATCACGGAGTTAATATTTTGACAGAAATTGGAATCGGCCATATTGGGAGAATGTTATGTATAAAAGAACAAAAAATGAGTACTTACCTTATTCCAAGTTGGATTAAGGTAAGGACTCTTTTTTGTATAAAAAATTCTACCAAGATCCTAAAATATGTTTGAACATTTCAACATCATCGAAAAAAACACAAGTACAATGTGAAACAAAGTTGCCATCGCTGGCAGAAAGAAATTCCACACTACAAGGTTAAAAAGTCTTTTTGAAGACAGTAAGAAGTAGTGAAGAATGCTGAATAACATATGGAATACACACAACTGTGATACAGCTATTACAGCTTTGTTATTCAGAAAAAAAAGCAGCTCTGTATGTACAAGTTGCCATACTGCTCAGAGAAAAGTGTTAAACTGAGAAATACATTGTAACTAAATTTCACTTCGTATTGTCAGATTTTGATATCAGTTCTTCACTAAAAGAAATCAAGTTAATTTGGTAGGAATAGGAGCTAGTATTTATATTAAAAAGGAAATAAAACGGTGGTTATTAAATACATTTTTTTTTCAGTTACTTTTGAAGACAAGCGGAAAGAAAACTTCGAAAAAGGCCAAGCAGAACTTGAAAGGCGAAGGAAAGCCCTGTTGGAAATTCAGCGGAAAGAACGGGAGGAAAGAGAAAGAAAAGAACGAGAAGAACAGGAAAAGAGAGAGAGGATCAGGTATAAATGATTATCTGCTAATTAAGATTTATAAATGTTTTTGTGCAAGCATTGTGCCATTTTGAAGGATATTTGGTGAACTTTAATAGCATCTGCTCACTGGTCTTAAAAATTGGTTAAAGCAACATGTGTGTGATGTTAATGTATGCCCCAGTTTAAGAGATCCATGAACCTTATACTGCTGCAAAACATTACTCTGTTTATGATTTTTTACAAAGTAAACTATAAAGTGCAAACATGTTGCACTAGTATTGTGTTTGGGGTTTGATTTGGTGTGGCTTTGTCTAGAATTAACAAATATAGGTGGTTTTTTACAATTTCTGTATTAAAAAAAACTGAAACAAAATAAAAAGACTGCATTGAATGTAAATTATTTGTAGAAAATAGCATACCAAAACAGATGCCAATCAGTATTCTGGTACACAATGTTTTTACTTTCTAGAATTTGCTCTGTAAAAGCCATATATAGAGCAATATATTTTCCATCCAGTAGGGTTAAAGATCACCCCCCAATAATTAAGTGTTTCCAAGTGACGCTTTCCAATTTCATCAGACGTGATGGATGTAAACAGGAGTCCAAATTCAGTCATACCTTATGCCTTCAGAATGTTTTTAAGGCAGTTNGCATCCCAAATTTTTGTGTGGGTGTGTTTTCATGCGAGTGTATTTACACCCTATCTCTCTTACTTCGAAGCACTTCAATTCCAGTATAACAGATTTTAAGCAAGTGTCATCCAATCCAAAGCGTAGATTTTTTTAACGAGGGCGTAGGAACTGATATTTATTGTTTTGCGATGCTATTTTCGTTGAAAGAAAACCACTAAGCATTTATAAAAAATCAGTAGTGTCTGAAATTTTGTGCACTTGTGTTTTTACACTGCAGTTGAAGCACCCAAAACTTTTAAGAGTTGTGGTGTGAAAGTTTATGTAAATAANGCAGTTTTCAATTACATTTTTCTTTTGGATTAAGAAATCTTTGCCAAGCATGGTAGGGCAGTTAGACTAACTAAAACCAAAAGCCATGTTTTCAATGTTAATTCATCTCCATTAAACAATATAAGACCTGCCACTGTTTTAAAAATGAGCCATGTGGTTTCTGTGTGATGTAAACAGACAACTTCAACATGATCACGAGAGATATTATGAACTGTTATTTGAAATGTTTGTATAGATCTTAATTAGTTTATGACTTGTAAGGAAAAATAGATTTCAATAATAATTTGAGGGAATGCTTTAACCTTAAAATGCAATTGTGGCAGTGAAGCAAGTAACATGCATTTCGCTTTGGACTCGTCAACATCTCTACCAAGTTTGACTGAAACTTGTCCTGTGACACTTGGAAACTCTTCTGTATTAGTGATAACAATATGGATTTATCATCTTTGATTTGGTTTTTAACCTTATACAATGGCAATTCAATAAGTAAGGGCAAATTGCCTGGATATTAATAACCTCATGAAACTAATACAGTGNGTAGAGACATCCATATGGCAGGTACTGACAGTTTGCAACAAATGGCAGGACGAGTGCAATTCAAATAACACTGTGAGAATCATGGCCACCAGAAAATTGCACCAGAGACGAGCAGCGTTCTGTGATAAAATTTTTGTGGGCAGAAAGAGTGAAGCCGACAGATTTACAAAAGATTGATCCGGTATTATGGTCGAAGCTGTACGAGTGAAAGGAAAGTGTACCAGTGGGTAGAAAGATTTGAAGAAGGTCAGACATCTGTCGTTGATGATCGAAGCTTAGGTCANTCTTGCACAGCCATCAGTNACGCCAACAAAGCTCACGTGGACCCACTTATTCGTGAGAATAGGCGGATTTCTGTGGACACTGTTGCCACTATGTTGAACCCTAATTAATCTCCCTTACAGTCCAGACCTTGCTCCATCGGACTACCATGTGTTTGGCAAGATTAAGGAAGCACTGTGAGGACAAAGATTTCACAGTGACAACAAGGTGAAGGAGGCTTGGACAACAGTCAGAAACTATTTTCNACTGGTTGAAAGATGTAAAAAGTGCATTGCAAAGGATGGTGACTACATGGAAAAATAACACCTTATTTGTATCTGTATATATGATGTGCATCTCAATAAAATACAATTGCCCTTACTTGTTAAATTGCCCTTGTATTAACATGCTTGTTAGTTTTTTGTTGTTGTTGTTTTAATCCTTATTAACGGTTTTGCTTTTGCCTAACACTAACAAATATTGTTTTAATCAACACTTACTGTAGTGCTGTGTCCATTGTTGCAAGTTTTGTTTATTTTTGTTAAGTGTTGTGTGATGAATGCATTTGCGTGTNAAATAAGTTCATATACGTGTATTTATACGCTGTGTATTTAGACTGGAACAAGAACGTCGAAGAATGCTAGAGCTTGAAAAGCAGCTTCAGAAACAACGGGAACTCGAACAACAGCAAGAGGAGCAACGGAGGCGAACTCAAGAACAAAGGGAAGCTGCTAGACGGTTAGTGAACAATGGCTTTGTATGTCGAACTAACTGTTTAAGTCATATTGTGAGAAGTATGCTGGACATGGACTTGTAAAGGGTCAGAATATACTAAAAAGGGTTTAGTGTACATAATTTTTTGACAACATATATTTTGGTCAAACAAAAAGATTCCTTGGATGCTTGCACAATCAAATTTTCTCTACAACCTAATCACAAGTACTGGTTTTATAGCATTTGTTTTTAAAATATATCATAAAATAAATCTTACAACTTAAAATTTGGGATGTAACTCCANTTAGTACCAACAGGTTGGCTTAATGTTAGAGTTCTCGCCTCCTGATCAGGAGGTCCCGGGTTCAATTCCCGGTGCTGACTCCTAGCCCTGAGCATAAATGGTTATCCTACNAATCTGCCTGTGAAGCACTCCACGCTTAGGTATGATCGTAAGCGTCTTCCGGGAAGGACGATAAAATTGGGGTCCCATCGATAAATGTTTGAGGTAAAAGAACCCATCACCGGCTATATGTCGTGTGAGTGGCAAAATTCAATCGTCCTGAAGCGTCGTTATGACGCGGATGGAGTCTCCATTAGACCATCACTGTCAGAAGCCTGGGACCATAAACAAAAAATAACCCAAATAATAACAACTCCATTTTTACTTGAGTTCTGTTTCAAAGTTCACAGACCTTTGTTTTCTAAAGATAAAAACATATTGGTATATTTTATAAATGCATGTATTGATATATAAGAAAAATTGATAGTTATCACAGTTTCTTTAAATTTCATTTTGATATGATANAGACATAGGTATTGGATGTAGCTTCACTAAACACTAGTTGTTGAATACAATAGCAGTGAAATTGTGTTTGTAAATGTAGTTTTTATACAGACATAATTAATTGTAGTGACAAAATTTACAGTAATGGTAAGTTACATTAAAATTAATGAAGGTTAATATAATGGACAGTTCAAATTTACCTATAATCTCCATACATATTGACGCACCAGTTCCACCATATATAATAAGGTATCTACAGAAATTTCCTGAAATTTCACAGGGTACTGCAAAAACCAAGATCTCGCTGCATACCTGACACTTTCCATAAGGGGGCACAAACATGTTTAACCCGTTGGTTCGAAGTTTGTATTGTAATGTTGGTATATTTGTTTATATATATAGCTCACTGTGACTACCAAATTTATGGAAGACTAAACTAAGTGAAGAAGTGTAAGTGCATCAGGTCAGACAATGAAGTATACAGGGTGTTCATTTGAAAAGCTCCACCTTAATATCCCAGGAAATACGTAAGATTGATAATTAAGAAAAAAACATGTAAACTTTTGACACCAATGACACCAATATTTTTATGAAAGCGAATGTCGACAGAGACTTTTCAAAACGTTAGGGGTGAGTTTGAAAAGAGACTTAACCACTGTTTAGCAAGGAACGGTGAACACTTTGAACATTTACCTTAGTTAGTGTAGAGGAGAAATCTTTGTTTTACTAATAAAAAGTCTTATTCCTTTGGTTAACAAATGTAATTTTATTTTCCTATTTCAAACTTATTCTTGCTTGTTGATACCTTAATCACGAGCTATTTGTATGTTTCAACCTTTGTAAATCACTGTGGATGCTAAGCTTCATAAAAATATTGGTGTCATTGTACAGAGCGAAAACATATTTTTCCAATGAGCCTATCACTCAAGGTATGGTGCTATTTGAAATTCTGAAGTTAGTAGGCCTATGAGGCCTATCACTGATACGTCAATTTTCGTGTTACACTTTTTTTATCTTCCCCCTTGATTCAAAAGTTGACACTTTTTTTTCTTAATTATCAATCGCACTTATTTCCTGGGATATAAAGGTGGAACTTTTNAAATGAACACCCTGTATACCCCAGTCAGACATTNGTACTTGCAAAAGCTTGTGAATTTTATGAGACTGCTATAGCTTTCTTTATAACACAGCAGAATTAGTGGCTCCATATGTATGATGAATACACAGTTAAGCTATGCATTCCAACACAGAGAAGATATTTAAATTAGTGTGTTTACAGATTAGTTAGCGAGTTTTTCTTTTGCCATGATATTAACATTTATATTTAACTTTCAGTGAAATGGAACGACAGAGGCAACTGGAATGGGAAAATCAGCGATGTCAGGAGTTACAGCAACAGCGACAAAAGGAACAAGAAAAAGTATTGCAACTTAAAGCCAAAAACCAAAATCTCACCATTGAGCTTTCACAGCTGGTAAAGTTTTATTAGTCATATTTTGTGCTGATATATTTATTTTGATTGTCACTGAAGTATAATTAATAATTTATTTCTAGAATGATAAAGTTAAAGAATTATCTCAGAAAATCAGCGATACACGTTCGGGCGTGTCGAGCGTAAAAACAACCATAGACGGAATGCGTTCGACACGAGATACGAAGATGGCTGAAATGAGCGCACTGAAAACACAGCTGAAGGAACAAAATCAACGTCTTTTGGCTCTGAGTCAAGAGAAGGCACGTCTCGAAGCGAGAAACAAAACTAACCTGGCAGGAGGCGACGGGTCGAGCGACGAGTCCAGTCTCATTCAGCAGGCCTTCAGCAACAAGCAGATCACCTTGAAGCAGCTGAAGGATCGCCTGGATGATATCCACAAAGAGGTTGGTCTAATTGACTCACTTCTGACTGCTATGGTCAATAATGCAAAGGTGAGTGTGAGCAGCCATGACTTTTATTCCTGCTCGCATGGACGTTTGAAGTGCTGCTGCCGAGTTTGTTGCGTAACTAACACAAAAGCTTTCAAAGGTTTGTTGTGAGCCCAGCATTTTTGAGTTGAAACAAACTCCACTGAACTTGAATNAGTTTGAACAGTCGCTTCAATCTTGAGCTGAAACGAAGTACCTAAAATTTATTCAGACTTGACCAAAATCTTGAGAAAAAGGTTTAGTAAAATCATATCATTTAAACACAGAAGTCATACATCAGGGTTGTTTGGTAAGAAATCAAAATATAATAGTTAAAAAAATATTGTGTTGTAGCCAAAACTTAGCTCTTACATTTGTTTAGTTTCGTATGTTATCATCCCATGAATTGAGGCAGTTATCATAGCAGGGCACCAGTTGTTGTATTCCCTTATTATCCATGGTCACTACCATTGAGCTCAGATATTTCTCCAATATTAATTTGGGTTCGTCATCATCTGTGATGTTCCTTGGGACCAGGAAGTTGTTGCTGGGGGCGAGCTTTATGACCAGGGAATACGTAATCTAGTGCCCCACTCAATTCTGGGTGTGATTAAGTAGAAAAGTTGACTATAACAAAATATTTTTTGTTGCTACTTTTTTATAGGCCGGCCGGCTCTTCCTTTCGGGTCAACGCACTTACAAACTAGAATTGTAATTATCAAGCTATAGAGCATTGGCATTTGTTATGCTTTATGGTGATAAACCTCGGCTTTTCATTCACTCAAACTTTGAAAAATGTACAGACTCAAAATGTTTATGTCAGATTAATTTGAATAAAACTTAAGAGTTGAATACAAACCAACCAATATCTTACAAGACCATCTCAAACTAGAACTCTCAAGTTTTGCACACTCCTGTTTGTTTTACGTAGTTCGTCCAGAAAGTAAAGAACGTATGGATATAAAAAATTAAACAAAAGTAACAAAACAAAAAAAACTTTTTGAGCACTTAGTACAAGACCTTGCTTATTTTCTACATATTCACCATTGAGATTTAAGCACTTNTCACAGTGCGACACTAGTTTTTGAATTACTTGGTCATAGATGACTACAGCCAGTTCTTTCAGTCAATTAGCGAGAGCTTTTTTCACCTTCTCATCACTTCTAAAATAATTGCCACCTCAAAAAATCTTACAAATTAGGGAACATCTGAAAGTCACTGGAGGCCATGTTTGACTGTATATTGGGTGCTAGAAAATTTCCCAGCTGTGCTCGAGTTGTTGCAGCAGTGCAGTGTTTTGGATCGTGCATCAGAACCATTTCAATTTTTAACAGTATGATTGTGCGTTTATTGTCGCCACCTTCGGCAGAAAGTCGACGAGTGGGAGGGAGGCCTTTCTGGTCCCAGAAAACAGTCGCTGTCGTCTTCTGTACGCTCACAATTTGCTTAAACTTTCTTGGTTTTGAAGGAGATCTTGGCAGGATTTTCGATTTCTTTCATTCATTTCAACNGCTCGGCAAAACTGTAACAATGAACATACTGTAATGAAACTCTGCAGACACCGAACCAACGTATCAGAGAACTAGTTGACTTTGAATCAATGGTGGTCGTTCACTTACGCGAGTGCTATGCGCAATTGTTCTTTACTTTCTGGACAGCCCTCGTATGTACTAGAATATTTCGTGTAATAATGGATATGCAGAATGCCTTCTAAGAGCAGCATGTCCAAACTGGTTTTGTTTCACAATTGTCTGTTTTTCTAATAGAGAACAGTTATAGTGTAAGAATGCTTTTTAGTTCTTATTTCAAATGCTAGTATGATTTTGCATTTCTACAAAAAATGAATGTATATATAGCCTATGTTTTACTAAAACCTGTTTTGATGCACTTGGAGATTGAACGTAGGATCTACTTGGTTAATGATAGTTGAGGTCAAAGTTGTGTTTATCTAAGTCGGCATATTGGTTGTAGGTATGGGAAATTTGAGAAACTAATGACAGAGAATGGGCTCTGCGGTTTCTGAGTAACATATATCATAGTAAAAACAGACACATCAGTTATTCAATAATAATTTGCTAACAAAAAGCAAAATTAATGTGTTTTTACAAATTTGAGAAAATTACCTGTGCTGTAATACTTTTGTGAAATTTCACAGGTAATTGACAGGTCGTTGTGCATTACAGAAAGTCTTATTGATTGAAATGTAGATCTCATTGTGACTAATAACTAACTGGTCCTTATATTACACTTGCATTTCTGGTCAAGAAGGTGGTATATGTTATTTGACACCTCATATAGTAAACCTTTCAACAGGTAAGTTATACTACTAACAGTTTCATAAAATGTACACTGAATTCAAGTGTTTATTATAAAGGATTCTTACTTACGAGTTTGTTTGTCATAGTTATGCCGCTTGCATGCAGTAGATTTCCAGATGTTATGTAAAACGATTGTTGGAAGTAAGTATTAGCCAAACAGACTACACACAAGGGGTTTTGATTGTTTTACATACCTCTAGCTAACCGCTGCCCTGTCTGGTCTTCTCTAGATTGTATATTCAGGTTCTGCACAAAGAACGAATGTTTGTGATTATTAATTCATCTTCATTAACCACAATAAGCGTTGTTCATCGTCATTAATGACCCATCAAGTTAAACACCACATATCATCATTATCATCTAGTTAACCACAATATAAGAAAGAGTGCTATAATAAAGTATTGTTAGAAACTTTGGAGTAAAAGATTGTATCGATGTAGGTAAGTTTTAAATGATCCTGACAAATGGAAAAGCCGAGTGGAGTGAAATTTATTTTACTTTTAGGAGGTGGATAGTTGCTTGCGTCTTTCCATTAGTCCCAGTTATTGTTAATTCTCTCCCTTGTTAGATTTTTAATTGTTATTTATTTGTCAGATTGCATCAAACAAATATAATCTGTATATAATTTTCATTCAGCCTCTTATGGTTTCTAACCTAGCATTATTGGCATTAGGATTACAGAATGACTAGTGTGTGAAGACATTGTAAATCATTTTCACACTTTCAAAGTCATATGGTTTAAAGAGAATTAAGATTATGAAGAAGAGAATTATATAAAGTGTCAAAGTCCCACAAGATTACATGTAAAACACACAAATCAAATTGTGTAGCAGCTGTGAAAGGCATCAGAATAATTATAGTGTCTTCAGTAGCTTGAACCAACAAAGCCTAGGGTACTATTTGGTTTAATAACTTGGTTATGTGTTTATTTCATTTACAATAAATAAAGCATGTAACAATTAAACCCACTAAACCTAAGGTAAAAAATCTAGACTTTACTCTAATCTTTTAAATGGTATGACAATCAGTTTTATACCTTTAATGCCTACTATGGAATTTGATTTTTATGTGTATTGTTATGGGAGTATGCATCGTGCAATTGTGCTTTCGTGCTAAGTCTTAAGTTGGTTAATTGATATGTGAACTAGTCATCAAGAATAGCTGCTTAGAAGGTAGGGTTTACTCTTAGCTTGATCATTGTGGTAAGTCTACCAAAGTTTCTAATTTAAAATTAACTATACAATTGAGATAATGTATATAATTTATTTGGAGGGCATGAAATCAAGCTTGAATTTCTAGTACTGTTTGCTTATAATCTTAATTTTTTTTATTGGTATTCTTATTGTATTTTTTAAGCATATAATATTAAATATGCACAAACATTGACTTTAGTACACTGACATCTTTATTGAANTGTTGTATGTCTTTTCCTCTAGGTGCAACTGAAAATGCAAGATATTGAGAATAATAACAGCCAGCTGAATGATCTGAAGGACCAAATGGGAGATTTGGTAAACGAGTGCAAGACATTGTATTCCACTTATGAAGATAAACGGCAACAGGTACAACTTAGTGTTTGTACTTCCATGTTCATGTTTAGTGATATCGAAGATAATATACTGCCGCTAGGAGGTTGAGGACTTTTAATTTTTTAGATGTTTGTGTAATCACTGGAGGTATTTGTGTTGTAAGCTGTTAAAATCACATTTTCTTTATTTGACATTGCTNAGCTTTTCTCATTAATGTTTGTTATCCTGTATTGTTTTCGTGCAGCTTGTCACATGTTATTGTGTGGTCCAAGAGTGTTTATTTAAAAAAAAATTCAAAATAAAATTAATGACACTATGTCATATTTATATCGTATAAAATATACACGAATACGTATGCGCAAAAGGACAAAGCTAATGTATTAAAAAATTACCCTTAATCATAGAAGCCTATTGTTTGGAAAGAAAGATGGTGTGCTGCCACCTGAGAAGTTGATTGTGAACTGAGGCAGGTGATAGAACAAATGAGCATCAACAGCCATCTCTGCTTTCCCTACTTACAAGTGATTGTTGTGGCTTCATCAGTGGTTTTAAACTGTTGGTGGTTATTTGTCGTGCAAGTGAATTTAATTTAGAACACGTTGAATCAAAACGTATCCTCATACTCCATGTGATTCACACTTTGCCTGCTTGGCTTGGGATGCNTTCCACAATTACTTGCTTTTGTTTGGTTCTTGTTTGTCATGTTTACCACTTCAAACAAGGGGAAGGATCTGGTTTGTACACTCCCTTTGAAAAACCACTAAAGAGAATGAGAGTCGAGAAGAAAGACAAAGCGAACCTCAACATTCATCATCAGTGGAAAAAACATACAAAAAATAGGAAGATCCCTACTTCTAAAATAATCTAAAACTGTTTTAGT
>KZ869329.1:31020-47815 GCA_003456935.1 Machilis hrabei | reverse complement strand
TCTCCTCCGCAACTGTTTCTTTCTCAGCTCTTAAGTTTACATCAATTCGTTAATTTTCTTCACCTGCCCTTCAGAGAGCTGAAGCAGCTGAGGGGCAGGCGTCGGAGTGCCGTCAGTAGCGCTGGGTTAAAATTTGTCCACCATTTTTGTAGGCCAAAGTGATCAATTGATGAAATAATCACAAAAACAGGCCATTTTTTAAAGTCGCTTAAAAAACTCTTCAAAAAATTATGGACTGTATGGGTTATTTCACATTTGAAAGCAACATCGAATTTTGAACATGTATACTTTCTTTATAACTACCCTGTATATATCATGTAATTAAAATAATTGAAATTTTAAAATTGTTATTGACCATTGGAATCGCAACAAATACATAATTGAAAAAGAACAATCTGAATTAACATAGCTTTCCTTTCACATTTCACTCTTTTCAAGACTAAAGTTGTACATGTTAAATGGTTCATTGACAACTTGGAAACATAAACAAGAAAAGTAATCACTTTAACTAGATTACTTATCTCAAAGATCGCGACTTTTTCCGGAATTTTATTTTTTCTTTATTAACTTCAATTATCATCTTGCCTAACCGAATCAACATAAAAATCAAGTATTTGCACTTACGGTTTCTATTTTCTGTCCAAATTCGTCCATTATAACTAAATTAATTTTCCAGGAGGCTTTGGATTTAACGAATCCTATCTCAAAGACTTCCTTTTCAAACCACCCAGCAATAGTTCTAAGCCCCAGTCACACACTATTTTCTCATCCGTCAAAACACTTGTAAAAGCAATTCTTCTACCCTTCGTTTCGCATCTTCCAGCGGAAGTTCACCCACTTGAAGAAGTTTCCAGGCATTCTTCACAAGTTGGATGTCCTTATTCTGACGTTGACATCCATCACACGAAACAAATAGCTCATAGAGAAAAACGCTATATCGCACATTCCACACACAAAAAAAAATGTATGCAATTTCAATTTCAAACACGTACACCACAGGATATTTTCTTAATAACAAATGCATTTCTAAAACAAATTCGAATCACAGTCAGATTCCTACATTTTTACTGTAGTTATTTTCTCATACGGTCTGCGCTTTTAGCAGATTGCATCAAAACATCTCTCATGTCCAGCTCACCATAGCCGTTGACGTCACTGACAGCACAGCCTACGATTTACGTAAGCGTTCTCCTTACAAAAGTGGATAAAAACCTTAACAGATTTGTTGAGTGAAATAGATGACACGGTACGAGAACGCCAGGATACGAGAAATTTGAAAGGAAAGTTGTATTGTGTGATACAGCCTTTCCGAGAATCAGACGTTTCGTGTTAAAAGGGGTTATTATTTAAAGAGATCTCGAAATTATACTAGTGAAACTCTTACCAAGATGCAGTATGAATTAGGTATTGATGACACTGGATTATACGAGATAGATTATACCAGACTATCTGATGTTTTACGGTGACCAGAAGTATATTACGAACGCAACACTTAGACGATTGATACCAATGAGCAGACACATTTTCGTGTTCACATTTGTTTATGATTATATAACTTGACAATGACGATACTTTAAGCTAATCTACAGATATTCGTCACAAAATCAGTTGTAAGTTTTCAATCATTAACTTATTGGCATATTTACAGTCAAACATTACCTTAGTACAGCCAGAAACCGCTATAAAATTTTCACTTTGAAAAACCAGTGTTTTCTTATTACTTTTTAACACATATATGCGTTCAGTAAGAAACATGTAACAACATCATGTCTTTACTTTACCGACAATATGAATAGCTTTTCAGGACGTCCATACAAATTCCTGAAACAACACGATAAGTGAGTATTGGATGCGTAAATCTTTCGAGAGGTTCACTAAAGTGAACAGGTTTTAGATATCCAAACAATTATTCTGAAGAAGAAACTAAACATTTGTCACTGATGCTCTGTTTTTAAACAGCAGTCAAGTGAACGTTTCATCTTGTTATTATAAGTTTCTTTTTTCCAGCTTACAGGAAAAGTGGCCGGCCAGAAATCTGAAGAAGTGATGCTATGTGCAGCTGCAGCCTTCTCCAGCTTCACGTCTGACGCCAACGCAGGTAATCGATATCAAGGGACCTCCGAGCTTTATCTGCTGCTTGCCATGGTCACTGTTGCAGTACAAGGTAAAATGACGACAACTGAACAATGATCCATGAAGTTTAAGATAAATTATGATTCAAATATATTTATCAGTCCACTTCATTGACATCTGTGGTATTAAGCAGATGTACGGAACTAAGAGCGAGTATACCNCGCCACCGATGTTAACCTTGACTTCCTCGTATTTCGTCATAATGCATTTAATTGCACAAAAACTGAACCTACACACCAATGACGTAAAGCTCACCTTAGATGGTCAAGCTTTTTCCTCACAAGACGGCGAACTACAGTTACACATTTTTCTTCAAGTTTCCAAATTCTAGAAATCTCTACCGTCGCGAGTTTTGCTTGAGACGTTTAATCTTCAAACCTTCTAAACAAAGGTTCACAAACACTAATTTTCTTCATAGTTCTATGCTCACTTTTCGCACTATTCGCTTCGTGAGCTGCTTCACATCAAAAAGTAGGGAACGACGTTTGTTGTTGTGACACTACTTTTGTTCATCGTTGCTTACACAGGAAATATCAACACCACAGTATAAGGTTAGAGAAATCCTTTTGGTCAAATGTGTTTGGCCATAACTTTTAAATTACAATACACAAATCCCTTTGGTCACACTTATTTCGTGGGGAGTGAGTGGTTGATGGGTCTACCGCAATGCGTCTTGAATCCACATAACAGACGACGACAGTTTCTTGCTTATTAGTAGGACCTGGCGTCAAATGTTCGCGCAAGGCCTACACGGAAGGTAAGATCAACGTCTGTATAACAAAATTTTCCTAAGCTTAAAGCGAAGCTTGGTTGCTTGTGGCAACGTCAAGTTTATCCATTTATCCTCTAGTGCCATCTGGTTATCTTGTCGACTATACAACGTGTAAGTTGTACTGAAGTGCTTTGTTTAATTGCCCTTTTCACAAAAAAGTAGTTATCAGCCGCCAGGTATTTACTATTACTGTACAAGTATTATCAGCCGAAATGCAACTCTAACTTACCAATTCCAGTAAAAGGTTCATTCATTAGAGTCAATTCAGACGAAAATACAAAGTGACATTTTGGCATCCGATGCTTCTTTTTCGCATAAAGTGACCTCAAAATTCGTTAATGTGAAAACGTCGCAAATCAAATAACTCTACTTTAGGACACGTAATAACTACTGACTTGTTTTAAAGGTAAAAAGTTTCATTTTACGTTGAAGTGTATATACTGTATATAAATGAGGTGAGTTGAGTTGAGTTGAGAAATCTTAAATTTTAGGCATTTTTTTAAGTTACTGAAAATTTGTCAATTTGAACTTTAATTGAGGACACTGGTTTGGACTTGGCAATGTCATATATAGTAGCTTCTTTAATTGGATCGTCTGTACAGGTAATTTCAACGACAACTGTTAGGCTATCTGTAAGTCAGAGCGTTGGCTCGATACCGCATGCGACGTGTGGATGAAATAGAGACTACGACTCAGTGCCAACTGACGATTTACTTTTTTTTTAGCGCTAGTAACTATTATTTTTAAGCTGTACCTTCGTGTGCATCTGTTGTAAGCAATGTTAAAAAAGTGTATAATTCAACTCGAGCCTAACCTTCATTAACATTTCGGATACACATTTTTTTTCCACAACTGAATCAAGCCAAATAACGGAATAGACTATTATAAAATATCTCTACTATTCAAATTTGAGGACTTCTGAAACATTGCGCCCCGTCGTTTATGATAAAACCATTAACGTGTGAATAGTACCACGAATTAGCATAAGCCAGAGGTGTAACGACTCATTTGGGTCACATTTTAGCACCGGGTAGCCGGGTCAGACAACTGACTCGGCTGTCACGAAGTGACTCGGTGACCCGGGTTGGACCCGGTTAACACGGTTTTGGACCTAAATGTGATCCGATGTAAACCAATTAATAATTGCTTTTGTTTTTAGGCAGCAACCTCACGGCATTCACATGTTCTTGAAAGACACATGTGATGCAGTGAAGTAAATATGCATCATTATCATTGTTTATGGTGATGAATACTGTTGATCCAACTCATTTTTGGAACAGTGATTTTGTTTTGCATGTGGCAAGAAATGACACTTTCGTCTGCTTTTGTGCGTTTCTTTCTTTTTACGTGATTTTTCAGGTCGAACATTTCACACACACACCACCCAACNTAGGATATTTCAACCATTCCAATCTACGACATAAGAATAATTGGCAATCTGTTCGTGTATCCCATATCTTATCTCGTATAATATACTTGTACCATTACTAATATCTTTTCCTAAATTACTGGATTACCTAACTTCACTTTGGCCCCAGTATCTTAACCACTATACAACTGCACTTAAGGACAGATAATCAATGACAATACAATAAGCTAAATATTAAATTTTCTGAACACACTACGGGTTTCTGAAGGAATGTGGTTCGCTAGGGGACGTTACAAGAAATTATATGTCCTGTGGATGTCCTGTGGATATTACACATTGCCGTGGACGTAAACGGGGCATTGAAGATATTCGTTGTGGACATGTATAATGGATGGACGTTGTGGATATCCTGTGGATATCCCACATTGCCGTGGACGTAAACGGGACATTGAGGATATTCGTTGTGGACATATATAATGGATGGACGTTGTGGATATCCTGTGGATATCCCACATTGCCGTGGACGTAAACGGGACATTGAGGATATCCTAAGGACATTTGTGCTGTCTGGGTAGGCACAACTGACCAGCCGTTTGACCTCCAGGTCAAAAACAAAATCAAACTCTCTCTTCTCTTAATGCAACAATAACGTGATATTTCCAAATAATCCAAGTGGGGTAGCAGATACGGTTCCAGTGTAATTTGTAATATTTTTCTTCATTCTTGTGATCCCAGTAACCGGTTGGAAATTTTTGTTGCTATGTTTGTGGGATTTTAGTTAGTGATGATTGTTAAGCTATATTTATTTGTTTTCTTCAATTGATATTTAGTTTGGAGTTAATATACATGTACATATTAGGCGGGGGTATGTGTTAATTTGCTGCTTTGTAATCAAAATCTATTTTTATGCTTATGATAAATACATGTTACCGTTCAAAAACATAGCAGTCCTTATAATTAAAATTGAAATCACAAGTAAAAAAAATGTAACAAGTACAAGTTAAATGCAATCATTTTTACAATTTCAGTCAATTTACAAGCTTGAGAGCGTATCTGTGCCATTGTTACTTCAAACTAAAATTGAGAGTTAAAAACGCAACACAAAAATATTACAAACAATAATCACTAACTAAATCTCACAAATATAGTAATAAAAATAGCTGGGATCGAACCAGCGATCACAAGAATGAAGAGCAAACCGACAAATTACCGTATCCACTACACTAGTTCATTAACTTGGGACTATCACTTTAATTTTGCATTAAGAGGAGAGAGTTTCATTTCGTTTTTGACCTAAAGGTCAAACGGCTGGCCAGTTGTGCCTAATATTTTGGATATATTAAATGTTTTGTTCCAACTTCCCGTTCAAAATGACAAAACCCTTATTTCAGCTTGACAGTGACCGACAGGTTGGCCTAGTGGTTAGAGTGTTCGCCTCCTGATCGGGAGGTCCCGGGTTCAAACCCCGGGGCCGACTCCTAGCCCTGGGTAAAAAGGGTTATCCTACGAGTCTGCCTGTGAAGCACTCCACACTAAGGTATGATCGTAAGGCGTGTTCCGGGAGGCACGTTAAAGGCGGGTCCCATCGATAAGTGTTCGATGTAAAAGATCCCACCTCCGGCTATGTGTCGGTTGAGTGGCAAAATTCAAAATTCAGTTATCCTGAAGCGTCATTACGACGCGGATGGGGTCTCCATTAGACCTAAGATGTCATAACAGTGGGACCATAATCCAATAGCAATAGCAATAGCAAGCTTGACAGTGGAAAAGGTTCCCACGTCAGTTAAACAGTAGGTATAGTGCTGTAACTAAACATCACCTGGACTGTGCACTGTTTAAACAGTAAGTGTTAGTTAACTCATCAGTTTTATTTACTCGTTAATGAGAAGCTAATGAGAGCAAAATGGCATACAAACGGTTAAAGACAATGCAATATATGATACTTCCTGCTCAGAACCACTTTAAACTCGCTAAAAAAAGTAAATTTGTGACAGATATCCGGGACATGTCACTGTCCCAATTTTTTTCCCACCGTAAAAAGTATTACATAACACAATCGCAGCAGATTTCCTATCACGTAACAATGTTGGTTATATCCTCTTGCTAAGAAAATATCGGTGCATGTCGGCAATCGTCAAATCCGCACTTTAATCACCATAGCAACGGACATTGAAACACATGAAAAGTTCGACAGGCTGTATTTTTATTCCAAGAAATGCAACACATACATACATGTTTTTAACAAAGAATGATAATAAAATATATATTGACTGCCATTCCCAAGTGACTGTATAAACTAACGTATCTGATTATTCCTAAATCCCCCAGTCATTTCTTCATTCCCCAAAATATTTATCCTATTTATAAAGTAAGAACAGCCAAATAAAACTAGGAAGATAATGAATAACTATGCAAGAAAATTATAAAAGGTTCTTCTTGGATATACACAGCAACAGATACTGAAATGTCTGAAAACATTCATTCTGTGTGAAGTATTGATGTAAAAGGACAGAATTTAAAAAGTAACTAAAAGTATGTTTTAATACTTGCATCACAAAATTTATGAAGTTTTACCCAAGTTCTAATTTCCGCTTGTAGAACATGTACAAAAACAAGCTTACTTCTAATAACCCTATTTCAAAACGGAGTCACTGTTCTCTGTTACCTCGTGTTCTCCGTTACCCCCAAATTCCCCTAGTAGGTGTCTTATGAAATGTGATCATTTTTCCACAGCACTTAATCATAAGTACTAAAGCCTTGGTTAGGCGATAATTAAAGCAGTTAGACGTGAAAAGTCAAATGTAATTTTCATTTTTGGGCTACAGTTATCACTTAACTCTTTAATAGCACACAAAAAATAAAATGTGCAAAGTGATGTTCCTTTGTTAAAGTTTGTTCAATTTCATACATTCAGGAAAAACAGAATTTGATGTTATGTTTTGTGTGAAAAACATGTATAGTATCACCTAAACATTTTTTTATGGATGATTCGCCACACACAACCATTAAATCTGTAATTTATTCATTGTGCCAATCAGCTAGCATTGATCTCGCCATCATAGCTACAGCTCGAGCTTGCTTGAGCCGGAATAATCTGAATCCAGAATTGGAAATATAACGCTTTCAGTGAATACGGCAACATTCTCAATAATCCAGAGGCAATTCACGTTTAACCGCGAAGCATTTCTTGTTCGCGGCATAAGCCACTTTAAGCTATCTTGGAGGCTGTCGTCTAACCAAAGCTAAATTCCTTGATGAACACTAACAAATGAGTTGCAATATCACATGTTAACATGTGTTATTATTTGACCTAGCAACTAATGAAAGAATAATCATAATAATACGTAAGGGTTTCAATAATTCCTAGATTGAACAAATTAATGACAGTAGAACATATTCAAAGCCACAGGAGTAATATTCAGAAAGTCTTAATGAATTTATCGTTGACTGAATTGGCTATCAGTTTTACTTTTTTTATGCACAGTCTCATGCGTGTGGACAGTAAGTTTTCAATAATAGTAGTATATCACTTTCATCACTTCAGATCTTGTCCCTTTCATTCTCCTGCTTTTAATGTTGTTATTTTGGTAACTCCTTTTTCTTCCTTTTTTATCTTTATTCCATCCTATTTTTATATAATACATTAACATTTACATTTAATTTACCAGGATACATATCACAACAGCATTAAAGCTCGCGTGTCGTGTGGACAGAATTGCTTATTTTACATTTCAAGGCTCATTCCACAGTTCAAGAAAATAATTTGTTAATTTCATCAACAACTATAAATAAGACGGCTTTATTTGCTGGCGATGGCTTCGGCCTAGAAGGCCGTTCTTCCCCTTAACCAGTTACAACATTAAAAACACAATTATGAATTGACAAAACAAAATACACTGAAATGAAAGGGAGAAGAAAAAGAAATAAGAAGAGAAAGAAAGAAGGAACAAAAAAGTTGTCTAGTATATTGTAGATTCATCATTTAGGAAAATTTATGGAGAAGGCCCTGGCATTTGAGGCAGTTCGGTGCAATGGAATGGTAAGTGTGTCATGTCCTGTAATTGTGAAACGACTCGTTTGTTGAAAACTTGTCAAATAAGTAATTAGGAGTAATAAGTATTATTTTTAATGTGCAAGGAAAGCAAGTTATACAGTTTTGGTCCTAAAACAATAGAATTTCTTTGACCTAGAGTTTTATACATCATTTCAATTTTCATTTGTTTACACATTTTTAATGGCGTAGTATATACATGATCAACTAATTGTAATTATTGATATTTCTATAAGTATATCGTAACAATGTATTTACATAAAGTTGTCTTACCGAAAGAACATCACATTCTTTAAACAAAAGTTCAGAGAGATAAAATGATGGCTTTCCTAAACATATTTTAATAATCAATTTCTGAATGACACAAACAGAGTTTATATGAGTTGCATACATGGCACCCCAACCAATAATACCATACTGTATTAAAGCATAGTATATGGTTTTTAATATTGTTAAATTTAAGATTTGTTTTAACTGACGTATTTTATACACTGTTCTCCTTAGTTTATCCCATTTTAAATTTGAATCTATTAAAATACCTAAATATGTAATTACTTGAAACTTTTCAATTTTACTACATCCACAGTTTATAGAGGTGAAGTTACATTTTTTATAGTGTACATACATATCGTTTTTGTTGGCCATCCCTATTTTACTATTTGGTGAAAATGCTATAAATCTAGTTTTAGATATATTCAATGCGAGTAAATTATTGTCCAACCAAGTTTTTACGTTTTCAATTCCCTCCTCTGCTTTCACAAACGCAGTTTCCCAATCCTTTTCACAGAAAAGTACCATCCATATTCCAACAAATATGAGAAACAGAATCGGTTTCAAACATAATCTGGAAAATGTGGTTGCAAACGAAACAGTATTAGTGACTGTATGAGATGCAATTCATGCTCCTTGGAAAATGAACGAGCTGCTTAAGCGGCAAGACTTCTATTTATTGCCAAGAGTGGATTTGTAAGGTTGTGTCCAATCTGTCTTTTCTCACAGACTGTTGTTCTTCAAGTTCTACGTCAGTTAACGTTTTTGTCATTATTTGGTGTCTTCTCAGCCGAAATGTTATAATGGCATACGTTGCAATAGTGATGTGCTTGGTGACCAGAGTAATTTTCCATATCTGACCGCAAGATACTATCACAGTACAGGTTTTTACTGACATCAGCAGACTGAACAGACAACTCGCAAACCGAACAGGTCCCTAACCTATTACACACAAAAATCATGTTATATTAGACTAGATCTTTTTCGTGTAGTTCTAAACCAAATGTGTGAGAAAGGGTTATCCCAGGTTTCAACTCCAATTCTAAATTTGACGCACCAAACTCTGACCGACCAAATGAGCTAATAGAGCATATTAAGATGTTACCATTGGTACGCATAAGGTCAAAATAAACCACATGCAGGCAAACAACTCTCTGCACCAGAATAAAAATCACAAATTCGGTATAATTAATCGTCATCAATCATTCCACTTGTCATCGACCACAACATTCCTGTACATCGATTCCTACATTTCTTTCGCAATGTTGTGTATTAAAAAATAAACGAGTGACTTCACGTATTTTGTGAATTACAATGAACTGGTTCCTTATATCAGCTTGGGATTCATTAACCGTTGGAGGAACGAATAGAAACACACTGAAAACAATACTGATACCATTCTGCATAACAAATGGACATTTCATTTCAATATGTTACTTATAGCAAAATTGATATAGTGATAAGATACATACTTGTGAAAAGTGGTGTTTACAATCAGATTAACCTTGACGAACTCTTGAAGATATCTCCTGAAACTTTATAATTTATGTTTCTAAAATGTTTGTACATCTTCATAACATTACAAATTAAAACCTACCATTTGCGTCATTACACATTCAAGATCCAGCACTACTCGGTTCAGAAACTGGACAGAATTATCTTCGAGTTTACAAAAAGCTATCGTAATTCAATTAGATCTATGGAAGTAACTTAAAACACCTTCACAAGCACAACTTTGTACAACATAAGTTATACTTAAATTACTGAAGTGAAGTATGTTGTGACATGAAATTGAATCCTGGCTGCAATGGAAAAGCTCCTTTCCTCAGCAGACAGGATAAATCGCCCATGATAATAGACTTTACTTCAGTGATTTAAGTATAACTTATGTTGGACAAAGTTGTGCTTGTGAAGGTGTTTTAACGTTAATTCCGTAGGACTTATTAAATCACGATAGTTTTTTGCAAACTCAAAGAGGATTCTGTCAATTTTCGGAGTTTAGAGGTCAAATCATAATGATAAATTATAAAATAAAAAGTGAAGCTTAACACATAAAAAGCTGGAGCAGTAGGTTTTCGGGTTGCTAATTTAGAAAATGACATCACACTTTATATACACATAAGATAATCAATGATGGTCGATCACTGTTGAAAAATTAAAATAATAATACTGTAACGTGAAAATTTAACATTTATACACGAGGGTTTTCGGTATTGCCAAGTTAAAAAAATCTTTGTCAAAATTTACAAAACTACGCTCCTTAAAAGTTGTCATCAGTTGCAAAATGCCACAGAGCCCAGTTCTGCGAAACTGTACCCATTCACGGTCAAATTCAGTTAAAAATAAAGGCAAACGTACAACAAGAACTTGGAGCAACCTTAATTTGTACACCGATGCTTTCGGTATAATTATTTAAAAAATAACGTTAACATTTATAACCTCGTTGTTATTCAAGGTGAAATTAAATTGTAAAAGGATCAAATTTGTCAAACAACGAGCCTGAAAAACGACTAAAATTATGCGGAGAGGTTTTTGAGTATGCTCGAAGCATAAACGCAAAATTTAGAAATTTGTGGTCATTTAAGGGCAAGCTGAGATACGAAATTACTACATTTATATATATAAAAAAAAGGTGAAAAATTTGTACATGTGGTTTTCCATAGACGTTTCAGTGTTTTTCACGGAAGCTACGCAGTTATTCAAGTAATTTAAATAATTTTATTTTTAAACACGCCTCTTCCAAAGACAACTGTTTTCATAACCACTTAAAAGTACATAATTTATATGGTACATTAAAGCTGTGTGTCTAATTCTTCTGTTTCATGTCAAACATGATTAGTTACCATATACAAAGACCATACCCATTTTTTATAATAATGTCGTGATCAAGGTAGATTTACTACATCTTATCATGCAATCTGCACAAAATGGCCTTTGGCATGGGAACACGAATTCACCAAGTATTCCGCTTTTAAATTCATGTGATTTCATTCTTGAATTATCCTGCGAAAAGAACCTAAAAAATACGTGTTTCATATGTAGTAATCTTACTGCTCTACGGTGTACGGTGTAAACATGACTATTTAGACTTACTTAAAATTGATCTCAAACGGTAGAGAAGTGCTGGATGACCGGAAGTGTCAGTGTTTTGTGCGCGATCTGCTTAACGTGCTGTGAATATCGGTATGAGATTGTCTGTGTAAACAGAAGATTTCGACACGTTTTTTAGACACCAAAATTCACGAAACTGCTATATTAATGAGTACACCAAAACATTCACTGAATATGTTTGACTTTATTCCATCTAGACTATAGTAAAAAGAAACCCCTGTTGTTGCCACCCTTGAATAGTACCTAGGGACTCCTTAAGTTTGTCCGATTTCCCTTACTAACAAGAGGAAACAGCGTCGATTTCAAAGAGATTCAATTATGATGTAGAGGACAGTTTCCTCACATACTGTAGCAGTGGCAGTTCTGCAAACCAAAAAGGCTCGAAGTTACCGTTGAGCTACGGAAAGCAAGGAATGTGCGAGGTAAAAAATGTTCCCATGGCAAAAACACGTCGCCATTCCCAATAATTATGTGATAGGGTGAAACTATGCAAGGAAATGTTCCTCTACGACATATCACTGAAATGGGAGCGTTTCCCACTGGAGGCTTAACTTGTAAGTTATACTCCACTTCTAACAATAAAATACTGTCAATCCTCACTGCGTTAAACAAAAGCCTAGAAAAAATATTTTTAATCGTTTTTTAGATCATGAATGCAGACATAGAATTAGCAGCACAATTAATTTCGTGTCCACATTACGAAAGAAGTTAGGTTTTGTAAATCTGAGAATGTATTAACAATATTTTGTACAACTAGAAATAAATACGATTTCGAAGTGTGAAAATCGAACGCCTCGTCGAAAGACACCAGTAAAGTGTCTCATAAGGAGGTGTAACAAAGAAAGTTAATTAGAAATCCAAACAGGAAGTAATAATCTTATCAGCTCAGCATGTCCGTTATTACAGGTAGGTTTGGTTCAGCAGGCTTCGCTGCTATTTTTAAACAAATGTGACCTTCAATTATTGTTTACACGAACACCAAACTGTTCATTCTGTTTTCACAGACAATGATCCAAATCAATTTCAGTCATCAATTTCAATGCTTGTGTACAGAGGAGTTTTAACACTATACTAAAATATTGATTTCTTTGTATAACTTTCATATTTTTCTAAAACTAAAATCTATACTTCAATTTTGTTAGGTATTTCTTCCGCTTGCAAAATTTCAAAGTTATGGCTTGCTGGTCAGCTAGAGATTGGATGTTGACGGATAACGGGCATTGCATGCAAGTGTCTCTCCTTCTAGGGAGTTATCAGAATTGTAAATCACATTTGGGACTAAATTATCCACCGCCCCAACACGTTCTACTTTTATTTACCTACCTGAATTCATCACGTGAAAGCACGCGAAAAGAGGCACCAAAGACAGTTTATCTCCACATTTCAGTGATATATTAAGTTGGAAATAGGTGTCAGTGGTTCACACGAAGCACGCACCTTCTGATCTCAATGTGTCAAGCTGCCAGGAATACTACACTGCAGCAAACATGTTAAATTACCGTGCATTTAATCTGTGCTATTTTGTGAACCTCAACAAAACCTGTATACGAGATATGGTTAACCACTCAAATTATTTAACCTCCTGTAAAAAGTCTAGGCGATTTATATCCATCGGAAAATAAAAATGAGTGAAAACCGCCTCGAAAAAATGTCACGCATACAAATTTGGCACTAAACGTAAGGTAATTCAGCAAAATATTAACGTTTTCTTTATATAAAAAGGTTTATACGATCTATATATCTCAAAATGTTACACTTTTAATGAACGTTTTATTAATAGCGCTCACCCCAAATTATATTTACAGTTAAAAGCGGTATAAGAACCTTCAAAATATTGCACTTCTGAAAACACAGGGTAAAATTGGAATGTTTTGAAAACATCAGTATAACTCTTTTTTACACCTAAATCTTATAAACTGTGATTCTCTCGCTAGGAAACCCAAACATTCCTCAATAACCTTTTAATTTTTGTATAGTTCCCTATGAAAATTGGCATGCTGCAAAACAAGGTCTGCCTAGAGCATATGCTGAAAATGGCCCTCTGCAGCATCCAAGCACCTTTGTATGCGAGTCTGCAAATTGGCAACGACACGTGCTAATGTGACTTCGGTAATGGCAGCAGCCTCCCACAGTATCTAGTCTATGAGGGAGTCAATTGTTCGTGGCTTGTTGCTGTATACACGGCCCTTCAGTAAACCCCACAAGTAGAAATCAGGCGGCGTCACATTAGCACGTGTCGTCGCCAATTTGTAGACTCGCATACAAAGGTGCTTGGATGCTGGAGGGGGCCATTTTCAGTATATGCTCTAGGCAGGCCTTGTCTTGGAACATACAAGGTAAGTGCATGCCAATTTTCATAGGTAACTATACAACAATTAAAAAGGTATCAAGGAATTTTTGGGTTCCCTAGCGAGAGAATCATACTGTAAGTCTAGGTATGTTTATATTATATAAGTATACTGGTTTTGTTATTAGAATCGGCAGTTGAGAAGCAATAGCTGTTTTGTTTATATTTTATTTGAAAACTAAATATAATTTCTCAAATTTAAGCATCATTATGAAGGCAATAACGATAGATTTGTAGTTCTGTCAAATCACATGTAAAACGTAAAAATAAATTTATTAATTGCATACAGTATGAAAGTTACAGTAAATCGAAGCTTCAAACTTTTAAATGAAATTAGAATCGTTTTGATGTCGTTCATGGTTCCTATGCAGTTTGGTTTATACCTTTTAAATCCATTGACTTTGTCCTCCTACACTGAGGTTGTTTTGCTTATAAATTAGGATTCGTTAGATCAGAGCTTCCGTGAAAATTAATTTAGTTTTAATGGACGACTTTGGACACAAATAAAAAAAAACTGTAAGTGCAAATACTTGATTGTTTGTTTAGTTCGGTTAAGTTAGGCAAGGTGATTACTATAGCTTTATCAAAGAAAATAAAATGTAAATCATCTTTTTATCACGGCTTATGCTCATTCGCAGGAGTCGCGCTTGTTCTGGATTTACAGAGACGTTTATAAATTTGGCTATCATACTACCATTAATCTCGTTCAACAAAAATAATTCTACGAAAACAGCGTGCTTTATAGTGATCTTGGCCAACGACAGCACATTCAAGTGTATGCATCTTCATAGAAATATAATGTCTGCCTTTCAAATAAAGCACTAGAAATCATGTAAATGAATGCGAAAAACTAAACATCTGATCCATCCGTCCTGTAGAAAGTTACCTCAGCATCAGCTTCGACTCGCTTGACTAATTGGAAATTGAAGATAGATCTGTTGTTATCTTTATTACGTTCCTAGCTCTGATATTTTCTCTTAACTAAGTGGATACTCAGACTTTATTAACGTCTGGTGGTGCTTTGGATATCGAGCATGTTATCATCACTAATGGTTGAAACCATTTGTTTCAAAATGTCTGTTTATCCAAATAAATATTCTTTTACATTAGTGGTATTACATAAACACTGATAGAAGTGAGGTGATACATTCCCACGACAAGCACATGGCATCTTAAATAATCTTTACACAATATTAAAAATGATCAACACACGTCACATTTTAGCTGAATCTGATTACTATACAAGCTTCCAAACTCCGCAATTCCTCCGCCGAAACTACATTTTGCTGATACACAATTCCTTTCTGTATGTATAAAAACGTCTCTGTTGCACTTCTTCATCTGTACAAACAATGGCTTGGTTCTTATCGAAAGAATAGTAACCCAGCCCATACTACACAATATCTTTACATCCAATATAAAATGATATATTCTTTGGAGCTCTATTTTTGCCTTCAAGTTACAACGATGTCCTACAGGTCTGTCTGTGAAGCACACCCTATTAACGTATGATCGTCCGGGAAATACGTTAAAAGTAGGATCTCTCGATAAATGTTCGATGTTAAAGAACCCACCACCGGATGTTTCGAGTGATTTTAGTCACCTTGAAGCCGTGGCGTTAAGACAAGGACGGTCTCTCCGTTAGAATAGAAGCTTTGAGAACCATACCAATGTAAACTCTCAGAACCAGCAACAATCAAACGCCTTGATAGCACAGAAACAAAAAAAAAAAAAAAGTTTGGATACAACTCCTGTGTCTGTGAAGCGATCACACGCTCGGCTTTTTCAAAGCGGTCAATGTAAACTTCATTGACGAAATAAATTAGCTTACAAATTTACGGCTGACAGCACAATGATCAATCCATCCCTTATGCTATGTAGCCTACTCTGCACTCAATGATTTAATGATAATACTACAGCGTTAGAAACGTTTCCATTTTATGTACGATTCAGTGGATACCTGGAAGTATTGCATTTTTTTACAGGCACGCACTAACACGAAAAAAGGAGCGACAATCAAACACGATTTTCTCACTTTAAGCAAAGCATTCGAAAGTGCCTTTGGTGATAATATGTGGGTCATTTAATGACGATGAACAATGCTTATTGTGATTAATGTAGATAATTGGACAATCAACAACATCCGATTAAGAGCAATGTACGTTAACCACTACTAGGCTAAAGAGGGGTCGGCAAAAGCGCCTTTGGTGTTTCATAAAGACACTTCTCGGATAATGCTTTGACAGGCATTAAGTGTAGGCCCTATACTAAGTTACTCTCGTGGTAGAATTATTAAGCTGGTTCCTCACTGACGAGGCGTGGCGAGTCGCGGTATTTGAACAGCCAATGATCACTAGCTAAACCATTAGGTGAACTGACGTCATGGTTTCCGTTGCTATGATTATCAGGTCTTCAGTGTCGTTAAATTTTCGTGAACTCAAGCGGCGCCGTGATGGCGCGGTGAATATTTAAGATATCAATGTCAATATTGTTATTTTGAAGTAATAGACAATCGAAATTCTTTTCCCTTGCAATATCAAAGGCGCCATTTCTAGTTGCTGCTAGAGACATCAGCATATCAGATCAAATAGCAATAAAGACAAATAAGAAACACGCAAAGAGATTGCCCGATGTATCAACTAAACTGTGCCTTTTGAAAGCGCAAGACAGTTCCTCACAAAGCACTTGATGGTCTCATGTGACGTCACCACATAGTACGTGATGAAATATTTTGCGACATCA
>KZ869328.1:50573-60863 GCA_003456935.1 Machilis hrabei | reverse complement strand
ATGTGTTTGTTACCTGATATGTGTGATTGCATGGCCTAGCCTACTTTATAATTCCAGGCCACATTTTGTTTTTGCTTTGATTTTTAATTACCATTTCGTTGTAATATTAAAGAATGTTTTGAGAATAAAAGTCGTTCAAAAATACTGTCGTGTTTTGAATTTTTTGCACATGATTTCCTAAAACATTGATGTTTGGTTGTTTAAACAAAACAAAATAGAAAACGTTACTTATCAGCACAGCAGACGATTCTTTCGCGTTGGTGAAAGGAAAGTTGGGGGAGGAGCTTCTACCTGAAGTAGTGTGGTGAAAGGGGTCGAAATACGAAGACGCCTGGTGATAGATTTGGGAATTATGTGAAGGAAATCTTTACCCCTGAAAGAAATTGGAAGTGAAAAGACGAAAAGAGGGGCGCACTCAAGTAGCAAATAGTTCGATACCGCCATAAGGGGTGAGGATGAGATGAATTGGAATGAGAACGATCAGATTCGACAAGAAAAAGACTATGATGTTTTTTAGGCAGTGTTTGCCAGAGGTTTGCGCCACAAGATTTTTAGCTGTTTTCAAAAGGGTAACGAAACTGTATCTCAATGTAGTGCACTTGATAACGCGTTAAAAACAAAGGAGAAATAATTGAAATCTCTCTAGAAAGAGAAAAATTGTTGTTGGCTAGTTTTATCCCCAAAGTACAGTCATTTTGTATTGACGAAAAAACCAAAAACATTGGCGGACGCAGTGAAGCTTAATACACACACGCACAAGACAATGGTGATTCATTAACACACCTTTACCAACCAGCCGCCACCCTCCCTCCACCTTCAAGGTTCTTATACTACAAGACAGTACACATTACGATTCATCATCAGGACACTGGCAGTCATCATTTACAGTATTATACGCTGGCAAATGGTAGTAAGCGAATAACCTGCTTATCACTAAAATTGTCTTCACTCAAGGTGAGTAAATAATACGTAAACAAATAGTCAAAACTTTAAAAATATTCCTTTCTGTTCTCCTAACATGTTTGATAAATATTTTGACTCTATTTTAAAGACCGTCAGTTTCTTCAATTGCGTGCGACGCCATCTTGGAATACGATTTCCCCATGTTAAAAGATAGGCACTTCGGGGTCAAAGGTCAAAGTGCCTTATATCCCGGTAACTCCTCTGCTGTCATGTGTCACACCAATCATGTACGAGGTTTAGTAATTCTTGTAATGCTTTAGTATTATTTCCCTGACAATTTCTTGATAAAGAACTGTATCATCTGCAAAGAGCCTAGCCGTAACATAAACTCGCGAAGATATATATTATTTATGTATAATAAAAACCACAATAGACGCAGCACACTCCCCTGGGCTACCCCAGATTCTACGGCAGGTGGATCGGACATGCATCCCGTTACTGTTACTCTTTGAGTTGTGTCTGATAAAAAAGACGAAATCCAGTTTATCACTGATATGTCCAGATTAAAGGCACGTACCTTCCAAAGAAGTCTAGCATGCGGCAGTTTATCGAATGCCTTACTGAAGTCCAAAAATATAAGGTCAACCTGCTTTCCCTCATCTACAGTACTAGCTAAATCTTGCATCACCAAAAGTAATCGCGTTTCGCATGAAAATCCCTTACGAAATTCATGTTGTTGTTCAATGAGTACATTATTGGTGTCAAGATGTTTCATTACATTACTAGATATAATATGCTCCAATATTTTATAGAAAATAGACGATAAAGACACTGGTCTGTAATTTGATGGACCATGTTTGTCTTCAGATTTATGTATCGGAATTACGTTAGCAGCACGCCATTTTCTCGGAACCCTTCCCAGATCTAAGCTCCTCTGGTAGAAAACAGTGAGAAAAGGACCAATATTCTCAGCTATTAAAGCAAAGAAACGCGAAGGAAAACCGTCTGAACCGGAAGCCTTGTTTATTTAACCGAATTTAATAGCTTAATAACACCTTCCCTACAGATGGCGATGGGTGACATCTCGTGAACATTTCATACCTGAAAATTTGGCATATTAGTGAAACTCTCATTTGGGAATACCCAACTATACTGTTTGTTCAGAAGATCTGCCACTTTACTCGATTCTGTTGCAAAATACCCATTTTCATTGCTAAGCGGAGGAATTGACGTGTCACTCTTTCTTTGTTGACTTTCGTATTGCCAAAATTTCGTCGGATTTTCAGAAAATAAGTCCCCAACACCTCCCCTTCAAACCTTTCCAACTCTTTTTTAAGCATTGTTTTACAAGAATTCCGTACCTGCCTAAACGTTGTCTTAACTTGTTTCTAAGCAAATGTTGCTTGCGTAATGCCCTCCTTCTTTCACGTGTGTACCAAGGGGGGTCTTTTGAAGCACTTAACGTTCTTTATGATATAAAGTTGTTAATGCCATCCCAAAGAACTTTTGAAAACATTCTGCACATACTGTCAACGTCATCGCAATTATTGCAGTACATAACAATGTCATTGAAATTATTTCTTAGGAAATCATTAAAGCCCATTTTATTCGCTTTACCAAAATTATAAACCTTACGACAAATCTCTTTAGTAACACTAGACTCTAAAACTAAGGTGGCTATTACCTTTAAGTGATCACTAATACCATCCTCAACCCGGATGCTTTGAACACAAGATGGAATATTAGTAAACAACAAGTCCAGTGCTGGTAATTTCACTAGCTGCTCCAATGCACAAGTTTGGAGTATGTCTAATTGGCACTTAGCTTGTTCCGTCGCAGTACTCATTGGCTTTACAATAGACCGGTCCCAGTCTATATCTGGAAAGTTACAGTTACCCCAATAAGCACTAATTTGTTACTGTTCTGGCTAAATACTTGTTCTACTGAAGGCTTAAATTCATCCTTTTCATAGGCTTCTGACTGAGGAGGTTGATAAAAAGAAGATATGTACAACTTTTTCCCGTTATTTAACATTACAGAACACCAAATAATTTCGCAATCCCTTTCATAATTAGCTTCCCTAGTAACAGTAAATACATCCCTAATGGCCATAAACACACCTCCACCCTTACGCCTATTTCTATTTCGTCTAAAAATATGATAGCCTGGTGGAAATTTGTTAGAAGATGAAATTTCCTCTGTTAACCACGACTCAGTTCCTAGAATAAAATCTGCACTCGTTTCTTCTAACAATTCACAAATCTTAACCTTTATGTTACATACACTTCCGCAATTTACCGTAACCATTGTAACACCTTTTGTTTCTTTGGATACCTTGTACTTCAGCGGAAAGTCGGCACAACATGATACTAATAAATTGATACACCTAAAAAACGATTTTACCAGCTTCACCTTCACCGCTGCCTCGCAGGTATAATGAACTCCAGACCTGCCATGCTTATGACCGCAACGTTCCCATTAGGTCTGAAGTCAATGAAATTTATTTCCTGTTCTTGTCACATCTTTTCAATCCTGTCGTTTATCCCTTGTATCATACTCCATACGAGTGCGCCTCTGTCCGTCCGTGGTACAACTGTGGTAAAGGCTAATCCAACGCGGATACCCCTTTTCTGCTGCTCATCAGTTACGATTTTTGAGAGGCGTTGTAAGTCAGACATTATCTCTTCTGATCCCCTGCTACAAGCGTCGTTCACACCGATGTGTGGAACTACTTCCACTCCACTATCAATGCTTTGTAGAGCCTTTGGCAACTCTGCCATGACATCCTTGATTTTCCNTTCAGAGATTGAGTGAAGCTTGAAATAATCCTTGTGTTGTCCTGCCATGCTCTTGACTGGATTATGAAGACCCCTGACACTAGAGCATCCAATGATCAAAACCTTCTTCATATCTTTTGGTTTTTCTGCCACAGGGCCAGTGTCTTCGGGCTGACTTTGGAGTACAGTTACATTCTGAATTGGTCTTCTGTCTTCTATACTGGTCTTAATTGCCTCCATAGTTTCCTCCAATACATGAAGCCACGTCTTGAGATCGTAATTTTCTCGACGGAGAGCTTCACAAATGGCAACCACTTCCTTAAGCGTAGGATTAATTTTCTTACCTGCACATGCCATTTTGTGAATTGATATTAAATGTAAGCTGTTAAAAATAATCAGAAAAATGAAAACCGGGAATAAAATAAAGCAATGAAACTCACTCAGGTTTGCAATACGTAAACAAAAACTTAAAACAAACTTACGGATCTACTGAACTTATAACGTGTTAGTTATGGAACACGAATTTCTTTGTCAACTGCTAATTTATATATATAATGAATATATTTACAATACTTTATACAAGAAGAAAACGTCAAATCGTCCTACTATCTATATGCTAATAATATAATTTAGAGGACAAGAATCCCCTTTGTCAGTTACTTTCTAAAATTAATTATAAGTTGCACGCTCAAAAAGGCTCGTCAAAAATTTGTGCCGTTTTATTTTCTGACAACACTAACAGACAACACATCAAGAAGGCTGTTGAACACCTACTACCGGATCACGATATGAATGGTCTACTTCCTATTCTAAAAGTAGTCGAAACGCAATACAATAACTATTGAGAAAAAAATGAAAAAAANACCTTTTTTTATAGACAATAAAGAAGAAAAAACAACTACTATTAGAAAGATACAATTAACCACGAATTGTCTGCTCAGTTTACACAACACAGCTGAAAGTAAAATCACCTGCTTTCCCCAAGTACAAGAAATTAAAAGAATAGAAAGTATACCGCTACGCACGTACTATTATCCTGCTCAAATAACAAAACCACACTAATAACACAAATACATTTCAATTAATACTACGCAAATGTGGAATGTCTTGTCTCAGTACATTAAGGACATTTAATCTAAAACCACTTTTAAAAATAAGTTCAATAATTACATTTCATCCAACAAACACAAATGCAAAGTTATGTTATTTACCAAAAATATTGATCATCTGAACATACGAGTATGTGATGAATGCAGATACTTGAGAACGGTGTCACACGTAAAACTGTTACTGCATAGCAATTTGTAATCAATATTTTCATGAGTTTGTGTCTTAAATAGGTGAATGAAAAAACTGTCTACTGTGTCGAAGCCATTGCCAACAAATAGTTGTTCATTATTTTGTTTTATTAAAACTTGGCAAACTTGAAACAACCTTCCATCACACTATACTTACTTCTCTCATTTTCTGTCCACAGAATGACAAGGCATTGATTAATAAACCTGGCTACGTTGCCTTCAGTCTAGTCTTCATACTCTTTGGACTCGCTGTTGTTGCCGCCTCCATTAATTTACTGGTTCTGCGGTTCATGACAATGTAAGTAATTGAGTTGAGGTCTAGCATGAACAGTGTAATCCCACTACAAACCAAGGAATATATTTGTACAATGCGTACATATGCTAAGATATTAGGGTGTTGTTTATGCATTGTTCAGGTCTGAATAAATTCAAATAAAAAAAGGTCTGACCTACTTTCGGAAGTCAGTTGATGCTAGGGCCACTGACTTGCTGAAGAGTTTTTGTAAAGGCGCATTTTTAAGATGATTTTCCACGACCGTACCCTTTTTCTTAATCCCACACATAACCGCCACATTATACTAGGGGCAGTCAAATGAAAAGATACCGATGGTTGCAGCGGAGAGACACGGTTTATGTTGTTTCATACATGTGTCATCATTCAAATCTGTATCGTTACCACCCAATCACGTGATTTTGAGTTGAGGATAAAGAGGCCGCCTCTCGTGCTTTCATCCAGTATACGGTAATAACGTAGTCATGGTGTTTCAATTGGAAAATTCGACTGTGGAAGAACAGCGGCGTGTGATAAGATTCCTAACTCAGAAGGCAACACACCTATAGTAATTTGCCAACGTATGTGCAACGTTTATGGTTAAGTCTGTGTTTCACACAAAACTGTGAAAAGTGGTGTGTGCAGATCAGTGGAGGTCGTGAAAGTGTGGCCGATTGTGCACGACCCGTTCATCCAAAGGTCGTAATCACTTCCAAACTCATTCAACAGGTGGTGAAACTATCTCCATGCGACTTCCATTTGTTTGGCCCACTAAAAAACCTGAAGGGTCGTTCGTCCTCTTCGGTTAGAGGTAACAGTGAAACGATGGGCCGTTACTCTTTTGGCTCTGAATAACCAGATACCAGAACTCTGTTACGAAACCTATTTCGAGGTAATGTCCTCTGGCGTTAATGAGGTGAATTGAAGTTAGGTTCATTATTTTAAAAAAAAATGTTTACTTTTCAGAAATGTTTATTTTGGATGTGAGATATGGTGTCCCACGATCATTGTTGAGAGAATTTTTTTAAAAAATTTCGTTGTACGTAATTTTTTACGAGTTTTTCGATTTTAGGCATAAAGGTGCATTGAGGTTAAGTTTATTAATTTTTGAAAAATGTTTGTTTTTGAGAAATGTTAGTTTCGCATGAGATATATGTTTTCCTTGGATCACTCCTGTGCATATTTATTTTGGAAATTTGCCATAGGTTATTTTTTACGGGTTTTTGTATTACTTACATAAAAGTTATATAAATTTTGGAAAATATGTGTTACGAATGGTGCTGGTTAAATTTGGGTTTTAAATTAATGTATGTTGAGCGAAGTATATGTTGAACTTTTAAAACAATTAGGATGATTGCCAGTTTCACGCAATATGAGGAGTAAGAATTGGAGAACATTTGCTTCGTCTGTCTTAAACTATATCTATCTGGAGCCAAGCAATGTCTAATGATATCTCACACGTATATGTTAAACTTAGAAAAAATGACGATGATTGATAGTTTCACGTAATCTGAACTGGTGAACACTTGATTCGCGTGTCTTAAGTGCGTCAGGGCGTGGCTAGACTGTATGTATACAAGTGCCGGTAAAATTGTTATAATAAAGTCCGATACATTTGCACTTTTGTTTGTTCTGAATTTACAGGGGAAGAACTGTATCAAATGCAAAATAGTTTACTTAGGCTAACTGTAACTCGCTCTGTAGTGAACTTCATGTCCGATATATCAAACTTTGAGATGGCTTCTGATGCTGTATGATTTGTGCTGGGGATGTAGAGTATGTCTATCTTTACCATTTATAGAACACTCCTCTGGTTAGTTGATTATTTTTGAAAGTAACGTATACACTAAACGTTCTTCGTCGATTTTGTAGAACTCTTCTGTGATTGGTTAGTTATTTATGAAATCATGACTTTCGATTTCCCTTATGGTTTAATAGAACAGTCTGGGGGTTGACTTTTTTTATTAATATTACGTACATAGCAAAATATAAAACGCTAACATGAAAATCACGATATGACATGATCCTAAAGTAAAAATATGATATGCGCCGTAATGACGCCGTATACTATGTATCGTCAGTTAAATTAGGAAGTTATGGAAAAGTTGTGACATCACAACTTTATTTAATGTACAATTCCCCTTGTACTGTATTTTCAAATCAGTGGGCTCATAACGTATGTGATTTTAGGTATAACGATACTCCCTATTCTCGCGATATTAGCGCTTTTCATACATGAACGCGTAGCTCACAGTTCCAATATACATTATATGTGCCAGTAATAGACAAAAGTGTATTATTAATGGAAAAAAATTGCTTTTATCAGTACTGTGTGATTTAAATCATATGCTTTTTTGAATGTATAATTTTTAATGTGAGGCCTCTTGCTTGTGAAAGTGATGGTCAAGACAAGGAGTCCCCCTTGCCAAACATTTTCAGTATTATAGCTTTCGATTGACAAGGTTCTGACTCTTGCAGTCTTAAAGGAAATCTCCCAAGTCTTATTGAAGTAATGAATTACAAACCAATGCCTATTGAATTGAACTAAAGTAGTGGTTTATGAGTAACACAGTCTTTTTATTTTCCCGAGGTGTCCATTAGACACCAAACATTACAGGGTTTACTTGGGTTCGTAACGAAGCTTTTGCTGACTGAAAAATCAAGCATGGTTTGAGAAGAGATGTATTCTTTCCAAATGCTCCAGAGATGTTCACACAAAATAAATAATGTCTGTCAAACAATTAACATGAGCCCCAAGTACCGAAACATGACAGGTCTTTTAAATTAAGTAAGAATAAAGANACCATGTATACTGTATAGATATTCGAGCAGTGCAGGAATATTTAAAGATATCAAAGTGTATCCAATAGTACCCAGGCACGTTTGCTGTTATTTTAAAATGTAACAATATATACACTGGCCTTGTATTTACGCTTTACTATGCAACTTTTAAGACACACTTTAATATATTAGTGCCATTTTTTTATATTAATTGATGACTGCTGCCTTCAAATTGTGATGTATTCAGTTATAGTTTTGAGATGAAACCCCAGAATTGTATGAATAGCTTAAGCGATTCAGGATGTTTTAAAAAATTATAGCTGTTTACATTTTAGATCCAAAAACATACTAAAAGCATTAAGCCGTGACCAAACATTAAACATATATTCAATTAACATAATATATAGCTTGCTGAAAGTGTTGAGCATTCAAATCACTTATGTGTTTCCTACACTGATCTGAAATGAAAGCTCCGATTTAGAAAATATATATTTATATAAATGAAAGTTAAGATACCATGACCTTAAGACTATGGAGAAGGATTTATTACGTAGGCAGAATATGTACAGTGCGAGAACGAATGTAAAAAAGCACGTATATACATTAGAAAACCAAACCCTCCAGATATAGAATACATATGTAAGGTGGCCATTTTAATGGAACGGATAGAATGTTCCCTTCTCTAAACCAAACATGTGATACAGATTTGATTTTATGCAATTCAGATGTATTAAAACAAAGATAAGTTGCACAGCTATGTGAACTGTTTGTATTCGTATTAATCATACACGAATCGATTCAAGAAACGATTCCTAAATATTAGATATTTAGAAAATCCAGGACTAGGGTGGTGTATTGAAACCTTAGGTGAAAGGTTTGGCCTTTGATTTAAGATTTATCTGACGAGGCTGATATTATTAGAGTGAACATAAGCACAGCTTAACCATACATGGCAATTGAAATCACAGCTTCCCCCTTTATGAATCTCTTTCCGTTGACTTTACGAGTACCTATTAAATGACGGAACATGTATTAACGATTTTCACATAGTATTTTAACATTCTACTTTATGTAACATATGTATTTATAACATTTTTAGTACAAATAGATTCCTAGAGAACTTATGATGCAAATTTCGTAAACAGATTCCTAGAGAACTTTAGCTGCGTATTTCATGAATAGATTCCTATAGAGAAGAAGATGCGTATTTCGTATACCATATATTAATATAAAACAATAATCTCCTAAAATGGTTTCGAACATTATCTAAGGTCCTGGACCAATGCAGTTAAGTGGTGAATATTTTCAAAAGATACACATGATTGTTTACTTTACGTCAAACCTACATCTATAGCCTGAAGGAGACTTACATTTGTCGATCTGGCAATACGCAGTCAGTGATGCTTCAACTTACATGAACATTTTAAAGTACAGTACCTTCCAAACAAAGTCNAGGTAAAACATGTAGCCCCACACTCACAGATTTTAAATCCAAACCCATTTCTTAGTGCACGTGTATGTCGGTCAGTAGGTGATTGGCATTTGATTATAGGTCTAAAAAGTTCAATATGATTTTTCTAGGTATTAGGATAAAATGAATGTAATCACGCTAAACCTAAACTTTTCTATTGACTGATTAAATAAAAAATAGTGGCTGCTTTTACACAGAACATTTACGATCGAATTTCATACTTTTAGAGTTCCCACTTCTGAACAAAATTGTTTCATATTGTTCTAATATCTTAATAGAAATGCCTTAAAGTTTGATACTTTCATGTCTGTAAAGGTGTTCTTGATGTGTCAGTATTTAGATTGTTTATGCATACTTACAACTTAAACTATGACTGTTTTCAAAGTTCACTGTTAATACGTATAAGTACTTCAAAAATTTGTAATGTTTTTCGCTACCCTCCACCCCTCTCGACTCCTTCAACTGTTTCACGAGCACTTTAAGATGCTAATTACAAACGAATTATTGTTTAAAACTTTAACTGAAAATATGTGTCTAGCGTACCTTATTAACAACTGAAATATTCCACGCATTGGTGTTTACATATGGCGACACTTAGTGTGTTTTCTGACTTGTCTTTAAAGTTGCGGCACTTTTCAGTAAAGTTAATTCCAACAAGTTTTTCCTGATGAACATTTTAAACTGTGGCTTTGCATCTACATCTACATCATACCCTGCAATCAACCGGTAAGGTACTTGGCAGGGGGTGCACGAGGCACCACAAGTTATTATTCACGTTCTAAACGGTTC
>KZ869328.1:33389-49593 GCA_003456935.1 Machilis hrabei | reverse complement strand
TATAAGGTCCACCTGTTTACCTTTATCTAAACTACTAGCTAAGTCTTGTACAAGTAAGAGTAATTGCGTTTCACATGATAGACCTTTACGAAATCCGTGTTGATGACACAACCCTTATGATATTAGGGTCGGATATACAAAAAATGTACTATAATTAGTATGAAAAGAAATTAGGCGATACGTATTAGTCCTATAGTTTTCCAAAATACGTCACTAACACAGCACCATAATTGTTTCGAAAACATCCCACTGACATGGCACATAGCCGGTGGTTGGTTCTATTACATTGAACACTTATCGAAAATATTTCACTTTTAACGTCCCTCTAGGAAGATGGTTATAACTTAGTGAGGATTGCTTCACACATAGGCAGATTTCTTCAGTGGATAACCATTTATACTTGGGGGCTAAGAGTTTGCTCTCTAATGTTTTGATTATGCGTAACTTGGATTCCACCAAATTTAAAGTTTAGTGTGAAACTGTTTTTCCCTGCTAATTTTTACCCCACAATATTTAAAGTTAAGAGTGAAACGTTTTCCCAACTAAGATTTTGAACATTTCATAGTGAGTAAGTTTTCAATACAAAATTTCTCTACAGGAAAATACTTTNGTAATCGCGCTGAATGTACCCCTCATAGTGTTGTTTACATAGGGAGGTGACACTGTTTTCTTTGTCTTCGAATTGATGGTAGTATTTCACCAAAGTTGTTTCCAGACGAAAAAGTAGATATCTAGTTTCTGATTTTACAATCGTATATTTACAAAAGTGTAAAAAATGTGCATAAAAATTAATTTATGATACAAGTACTAAAGCTAAAGTTTCCCGAAAATAAGTCAGTATTACTACATCATGAAAGTTTAGAAAACATCCCAATCACTTGACGTGTAGCTGGTGCTTGGTTCTTTTAGACTGAGCACTTATCAATATTTATAGTTCAACGTGAAACTGATTTATTTTATGCAAAATAAATATGCAAACAGATTAAACTGGTGTGTCTTCAAATTGCTATCTGCCAAATTAAAGTATTGTTTAAGTACAGATAACTTCTACTACATTTTTTGTAGGAACACACAATATATAGTTCAATGTAATTATATACAACTTGTGCCACATTTGTTGTAAGAACACACAATATGTTTTCAATGAGGGAGGGAGGAAGAGGAAAAAACACAAACATGTAGAAAATATAAGTTTTATTTCCGTTTTTGTTGTTCTGACAATAGATATTTGGATATTTTACTACATAGTAACAGTTGAAAGTCAAAATACACACAGACAATACATGAAATTGTATTCGATATACAATACCAATATAAAGTATCCGTATATACAGTAACAGTTAAAACTCAAAATACATACAGCTAATACATGAAACTGTATTCAAGATACATTATCAAGTTAAACTACAACTATATACAGTAACACTTGTAAGATAAAATACATACATATAATGCTTGAATGTGTATTGNAGATATTTTAGCGATATTGCGACATGTTAACAGTTGAAAAGATAATACATAGTTACTGAAGCTAAAAAGGCGATAACACCAATGAATCTAACAAGCGAATAACAAAACAACTCTCAACATGCACAAAATTGTCATATATTGGTGAAGAATTACTAGGTCCAGGATAAAGCAACAGATCATAGTCATATTATGAGAGATAATAAATGCAATCTTAATTATCACATTGCAGATTTCATAACAGCTGTTTTTCATAAATTAAGAAGCTAGGACGATCACTTTATTATGACAGATCAAGAAGAATACCGTAATAAACGCATTTCTTGCATTCCCAACAATTTTGAGAAATATATATCTTTTTCACTAGGGAATTTATGATTTTTAGATTCTCTACAATTCTTAAATAGTTCATTGAAAAAATTAGTATTAANTATGGCTTTGGAAATTTAAAACGGCAATTCCAAACTAACGACCAGATACGACTTTTACTGGGAAAATGTGTTTTTCCATACCACTGCTTAATAGGTCCAGCGAAGTCTAACGAAACGACACTTCCACGTCAAGAACACTTCTTCAACCAACTAAGTGATGAAAGGTTTCAGACTCAAACTATCAACACGCCATGAACGTGTGGAATACATTTCAAATGCAGACTCTGGGTGATTATTATGACTTGTATGTGACAAGTGATGTACTTCAACTTTCGCTGCATATGCCGTTATTATGATTCTTTGGAGGCACTTTATTTCTGTACACCACCTTGACTAGATTGAAAGGCATGTCTAAAAATGACAAAGGTGAAAAAAGGAGCTACTTATAGACCCTACAATGCATTTTTTTTTGAGCAAGTAATAAGGAGGAATATCAATGATATCTCACTGATGCCAACTTCAAATATTAGGTTTTAGAGAACGTACGAACAATCGAACTAGTTAATACAAACCAACTACATCTTGTCAGTCAGAGGATAGAAGAATCGTTCCACTCTAATGGCATCATTCTGTTTGATGCAATATCCCCTGAATAAAGTATTCGATTAACCATCGTATGATACTATTTTTTTTAACTCTACGGGGAACGTTATGGTTCCTTATTATTGTTTTATATACTGATACAAGGCCAGTAAAATTAAAGTGGAACTACGTTTCTCCCTCGTATAATAACAGCCAGTATTTATGCGCATTCGAAAACATTTTCAGAGTTCACATTAATATAGGGACATCATTAGTCATTTTGAAGGTGAACGATTATTACTTAAAGCTTTATATGTGAAGACTAAAGTTCAGTCAGTAACAACTCCAAAATTAAAAGGTATTATTTATAGTTTACTCATATGTATCAGTTGTCTTTAAGTAGTTTCATGAACATTGATTCTTTTACAAAGCTATTGCGTAAACATATGCATATTCATTTTCTGTTTAAATAAGGACATAATTAAAGGAGGTTTCTTACATTTGAAGAGGTAATTTTCGAGTTTATCTATTTTAAGTGTCTTATGAACATTACATAATCGTTTAGGAAATGAGTTTTGTTATTACGCTTTTCAATTTATACTGCTCGTTTGCACTGCACTGCACTGCACTATTCTTACGTCATAATGTTTCCAATCTTGTAGTTGTGCCTTAATCTTTGGAGTCTGCAAGGAGAGCTGTATTGAAAATATCCCTTCCATAACAACCACCACCAGCACAGCCATCACCATTGTATACCCTCCCAAAAGATTTGTCATTTTGAGGAGATTGATATGTACACCTGTAACATAAAAAGATACGAATTGTTAACATCATTTCATCAACCTTTGAGGATTTTACATAAGCACTCGATTTTTTAATACTTATTACAACTTCATGAACAGGCACATAAAAAGTTAACAGTTTCATTTATGGTGAATCTGGTCAAAACGTCAATGATGCAATTAATTTGTATTCTGAACGATTCCCTGAGAGAAATACTTAATCATATTGTTCAATTTATCTTGTTGCGAAGCAATTTTTTGAAAGTGGAAGTGTTCAATCGAAAAAGTGAAAAGTCAAAGTACTGTAATCGGTGAAAATGTAGAAGTTGCTGTATTAGCAGCAGTCACATAATTCTGATCCTCATGTAAGTTTTCGTGTTGTTTATCGTGCTCTTTGAAAATCTCAGAATAGTGTAGTTTGAACATACATTTCACCCTCACCAAATATCACTGTATGAAGTGATATTCAAGGAGATAATTTTCAAAATTCATTAGAATTTTGTCGATTGACAAATTGGAAAACTCGAATAAATCATATACATATTTTAATGTTTTGATGAGTCGAGTTTTACAAATCATTGGCGAAACTTTCATTATCGATCTGTGGAAAATCCCATATGGATGCGAGGTGTTGAACGTTAACGACTTTGGACGATGAATGTTTGGTGCAAAATTATTGGTGATAAATTAACTGACCCAGATTCATTTAATGGAGTGAAATGCAGAAACTACCTGAACCAAGAATTAGTGCTGAGGAACTAACTTTGCTAGAAAGATTAACATCTGGGTTCAGCATGATAACTGTCCGCACACTATTCGTTGATTGCACGAGACATATTGGACTGGCATTATAATGGCCACTTGATACGACGGGCTCGTTCAGTAAATTGGCCTGCTTGGTCACCGGACAAAAGTTATACTGATTTTTTTGGTAGACCTACCTCAAAGTGAATGTACCTGAGGCTCCAGAAAATACGAAAGAGTGCTTTAGAAATGCTTGAGTTAATAGGGATATTTTATTACGTTGTCATTAATCTTTCATGGAACATATTCAGAGGAGTTTTGATCATTTATTTAAATAATTTGATCAACCACATTGCTTTTAATAAATAAATGTATATCTCTAAATATCCAACATGGTATTAATTGCTAAAAACCTGCAATAAGGCTTGACAGGAATACATTATACGATGACACAAAACATTCTCTCGAAAAATTAGTATAATTCAGGGATGCATTATACCGTGACAGAAAACATTCTTGTCCGTGCTTCTTTACGACTTTGCCTTACCATTTAACTTCAAACCTAATGATAGTTTAAATAAACGTCTCGTTTTTTGTTTTTTTTAATCCGTGTCACTTTCACACAAATTCGACTGTCACTTTCAACACAACAATATACACGTCTCGAACACGTAACCGTTCACGCAAAACATACTTAACAGACTTGTGGCTCGTGTGGCTTCCATGCCTAACAAACAAGCTTTCACACCTTTCGCTTACCTTGTCAACGCACTGTAGGTTTCCATTGACAATTATTTAACAATGAAAGGATTATTAGCAAAATATTGTTTTAGAAGATAGTGTTTTTTATGGTCCACTCACAGCAGGGATTCTCAACTTATTGGGGAAAACCACTCAAAATACATCGAATGNCCAACACCAAGTGTATACGACGCATATAACGCCTTGGCCCATCAATAGTATGAAGGGCATGGTTTTACCCCAATAAGTTAAAAACACCTTATCTAATTGGAATGATTTTAGAAAAAGTGACTCCCACATCCAAATACATCAAATGTCACCAATATCAAGCTGCTACGATAAATAGAACGCCCAGGCCCCTCAATACTATACATTGAGAACCCCTTATGTGATTGGAATGATTCTAACAAAAGTGACACCCCGCATCCAACTACATCGAATGATACCAACACCAAGATTCTACAAAGCACAAAATGCCCTAGCCCCTCAATAGTATTAATGGGGTGGTTTCCCCCTATAAATTGAAAACCCCATATGTGATTGGAATGATTTTATCAAAAGTGACACCCCGCATCCAATTACATCGAATGACACCAAAACCAAGTTTCTACGACGCATAGAACGCCATGGGTCCTCAATAGTTTTATGGGGATGGTTTTCTACCAATAAATTAAGAACCGCTTACGTGATTGGAATGATTTTAATAAAAGTGTCACCCTGCATCCAAATACATCGAACAACACCGAAACCAAGTTTCTGTGACGCATAAAACACCCTGGCCTTTGAATAGTGTTAAGGAATTGGCTTAATCCCAATAAATTAAGAACCCCGTATGTAATTGGAATTATTTTAACAAAGGTGACACTTCCGCATCGAAATACATCGAATGAAACCCAAACCAAGTTTATACAAAGCGAAGAAAGGGCTATAGACTGGTATGTATAAAACCATCAAGAACAAGTAAAAACGGGTGTTTTTATCCCAATTAGTTGAGAACCTCTTATATGATTAGAATCATTTTAGCAAAAGCGACAACCCCACATCAAAATATATCAAATCATATCAAAATCAAGTTCCTACGATGTCTAGAATGGGCTGTTGACTGGTCTGTATAAAACGTCACAAAAATAACAACAACAAGACAAAAATCCAAATCAAACCCTATGCTTTATCTCGATTTTCTGTTTGCAGACTTTGGTATACATGTCATCTATATACATGTATACAAAATTTGGTGTAAAATATTTAATTATAGCGGAATTATTAATGCCTAAAGTTTTCCGTTTAACATGGGACAGTAACTTCAAACATTATAAAGGGTGTATCAGTTAAGGTGTGCCAGTCGAATATCTCAACAAATACTGACGTTAGATGAACGCGGTAAAAATAATATAGGTAAATCGTATGCATAGCATTCATTTTTGTAATTACTTTTGACAAAGGACACACGGAAGGGGGTTTTCGGGCTGAAAGTGTTGATTTTTCGAGATTTTTAAAAGGAAAGGCGTATTTTTTCTGCACCATTTAATAGAGCGTATTTTTTCACGAAACTTTCGTCTAAAACGTTTTTTTATCATTAACCCCAGTGGAGTTAAACACGGTAGTAGTTTGAATTTGGGAGGACCTTCATGCAACATTCGAAAAACTAAAATGGGCAAAGTTAAAAATCTAAGCAAACGTCTCTTAACTGTGATTAACTTTCACCTAAAGATACTTAAAAATATACTTTAACAATAATGAACACAGAAATATTAGACATAGTAACTAATTTGGCTACATTTACACGTATTCTAGGATAAGGACTTACCGTTTTTCATCACAGCAGAAATGTGTCCATGACATTGCATTTTAAAGCTATGTCGAATATTTCTGTGTTCAATATTGTTAACAATTCTGATATTTTTTACGTATCTTTAGGTGAAAGTTGATCACAATTAAGAGACGTTTAGTTAGATTTGTAACTTTGCCCGTTTTATTCTTTCAAGTGTTGCGTGAAGGTCCCCCCTCAAATTCAAAATTCTACCGTGTTGAACTCCTCTTGGGTTGATGGTAAAAAAAGTTTTAAACGAAAGTTTCTTGAAAAAATACGCTCTATTAAATGGTGCTAAAAAAACGCCTTTCCATTTAAAAATCTTGAAAAATCAAAATTCTCAGCCCGAAAATCCCCCTTCCGTGTATCCTTTGTCAAAAGTAATTACAAAAATGAATTCTACGCATGCGATTTACCTATATTATTTTTTACCGCGTTCATCTAACGTCAGTATTTGTTGTGATATTCGACTGGCACACCTTAACTGATACACCCTGTATATTGATTACCAAACCAAATACACGTCGCCGTAGATCCAGAGCGATTGGGACTTCTGCGCAAAAGTCATGGTTATACCGTGGTTTGTATTGTTTTTTCTATAATAATTACCTTACATAACCTAATCTAACTAACAATCTAAAAATGTAATAGTTGCACTTACAGTTTTTTATTTCTGTCCAAATTTGACCTTTAACTTTTTTTTCGCGGAAGCTCTGGATCTAATGAATCATAACAAAACACCCCTTTCTCTCTGTTTTCAAGTCTTTCTCCGACATTTTCTCTAGTTATGAACGCTGCCAGGCCAACGTGCTTCATATTTTGGTATAATGTAATCAAAATTTAAAAAAATGTATATTAACACATATTGTCCTTTTTGTTTGTACATACTGATTCATTATTACCTGGAACAACTATTTAAAAAGTGTGCAGCCAATGTCACCCACTACACTTGCAAAACTATGGACCTAATTAAACTCTTAAAAATCTTAATTTTCGTTCGGAAAAGAAGAACTTATAGTTTTTAATCTGTGCTGCAGCAAAATCAGTCTCTACCTTTAAAACGTCTTTTCAAGACATGCACTAATTCATAAATTATATGATTGCGGTATATAAGTAGCAGCACCGACATCAACACTGTTTCGACTTAAGTATTACTCAAGGCTACCCGATAAGTAGTCTTATATTCTCACACTTAAGTACACTGGCGTTTAAACTTAAGAATTTTCTTGCAACTGAAATAAACTGTTTTCACCTTAAGTCTCAGATTTAATTCTAATTTTAGACCATAAGATTTTTCTTACAATCCAGCCCAGACTCAAGATAAACTCTTAAGTGAAACCTTAAGATTTTTCGTGCAATCCAGCCCTGTAGTATACGATGTTCTTCCTTTAATCCTTTCGTTTCTTCGGCTACTCTGTATCTTAGTTTTGTTCCCTCCTGGTGATCCATAACCCCTTTAGAAAGTCAATGTTATATGAGTTCTGTAACAATTGTATTTATATCTTCATTTATTGCATTAGTTATGTAATGACTTTTAACATTTCCTTTTCCACAGGCAAGCAGAGGATATAAAGCGTGATGCTGAACTATCAAATGCACACTCGATGGCCACCGTTACTCTGGATGGTGAACTTCTTAACGGCAAGCTTTTGTCATCTGCTCCAGCACCTGCTGACACAAATTCGTATCATGAACAGGCATCGGTTTGTTCGTGCACCTGCTACGGTTCTGGTCCATGCCATCAACGCTATTCTGTGACTAGGTGCCCTGGGAGAATATCACACATTCTTGCAATGGAGACACTGAAACCTCCTTCTCCTGGAGATATCTACACCACCTTTCACGATGAGCAAACCTTGAGGGGCCAGATTACGAAAGCTAAACGGGCTTCGGTGTAAACAAAACAAAAAAAAAATACAAGAAAGAATGACACATATGTTTTTTTCGAATAATTATAATAAGGTCTTTATTTCCTCGTGGCGTGAGATAAGGCTTCAAAGTCCATATTTCACTCAATTCCAGTAATTATGTTTGCAATGGCTGGTTCTAAACAAACACTTGAAAAAGGCAAGAAGAGTGCAGAAAAATATAAAATTATTGGTACATATAAATCAAAGTTACAATTTGTTACATTTCTACATCCATTTATGCAAAATTAGCAACGAAGACTAACTAATATTACAAGATACTCTCAATTCTAGGTTTTTACTGATTTCATTAAATACAGTTTTAATATCCGTTAAGTTGTTGTTGTTTCTTGTAATAACTGATACATTTTTCCTGAAGACTGCAAGAGATGAGGATTAAAGAAGTTGAGGATGGAGCTCATGCCATAATTTTGGTGCATTGATTTCAAATGATTTACTCGCTGCGACAGTGGAATGCTTCGTATTTTGATGCAACATCTGCCCCGAGTACTATACGTATGGCATTGCCTGCAATTTTTTTTGTAGATGTAATTCAGGACTTTTTAATCTTTTACAGAAGTATAAATGTATCAGGTTTCCTTCTAAACTTTTAACTAAGCTGATCCGAGTTATTTAAGCGGAGAGTAATATTATTTCCCTTTCTTGTACTACAAATAAACCTCGAACACGCATTTTTCACTTTTTGAAGTCTGTTAACCATTTCAGTGTTTAGTCCTGAGTAGACTATATCTCAATATTCAAGTTTGGACACGACTAAGCTTTCTATTAATAATTTTCTAATAACTACGTAAAGACATTTGTTAAAATTATATAAATCTCTTATTGTGTAAACAGAGTTTTTAAGCAAGGTATTGATATGCTTTTCCCATTTGAGCATATTATAAAAAATTAGGCCTAGGTTTTGAACAGAAGGTATTTGCCACATATCTGAAGAGTTATTAGCTTAGTGAGGTCAATTTGTTTAAGCATTTGAGGAAAGATTTAATTGCCATTTATGATTTAAGGCCCATGTCTCAACGCTAGCGAGATAAGATTTAAGTGTCCAGGCCCTGCATGAAGTTCTCCGGTTTACAGTGGTTTTAGACTTGCACATTATCAGTGTAGAGATGGTACAGTATATCACTTAAATGCAAATAATATAATTTTTGAAAAGTGAGCAAAGCATCGGTATTAATTTAGAACCCTGCGGAACACCACTAGTGATGAGTAATGGAGAAGATAGTTGTTTATTTACCAGGAATCTTTGCTGTCAATTGTTTAGATATGAAGCGAACCATGCTATGGCTGCGTTGCACATGCTAAGAGTTTTAGGTTTATTAAATAAGATTTCATGGTCTACACTGTCAAATGCTTTACTAAAATCAAGCATTATCAATATGATAACTTCCTGACTGTTAAATGCATGATATATGCTATCGATAACATTGAACAAAGCTGTGGTGTTGTTAAAGCCTTTTCTAAAACCAGATTTAAAATTATTTGGTAAGTTTGATGCACTAATATAATCAGTTACTTGAGACCCGACTACTTTTCAAACATTGTTGATAATGGGTCGCAGTTTGTAGGGCTGACAAGCATTTGCTTTCTTAGGAATTTGAAGTACTATTTCAGTTTTGCACACATTGGGGAAAAACCTCTTTCGGAGGGATACATTTACAATATGTGTATTAGCTGGGCGGCAATACGGCAATACGGCAATACGGCAGACAAAGTTTTACATAGTGGATGCTAATCCCATCTGATCCAATTGCTTTAGATTTTATTGTTTTTATCTATTTTAAAATTATGTTAGGCTTTAATGACGACTTAAGATTTGACGTTATACATACGGTATTTACAAAAACAAATTGGTTTAAAGCATTTGCGTCACATGTGATGCTGCCTAACTGCTTTTTATGTTTCCCCTTGACATGGAGTATCTTGATATTTTTTCAAAGGGCTACAGAGTTACGAAAGTTTTCCTTTACTGTNTCATGAAAATAATGAAGTTAAGCGTTACGTATTTGCTGTTGGGCCTTACTTCTTATTGTTTTGTAGAGCTCATGATCTCTATTATCCTTACTTTTCCTAAATTTAGAGTATTTTGCGTTTCTTTGCTTCATTAGCAAAAGCAGGTCATTAGTCAGCCATGGCGCTCGTTGTTTACTAACTCGCTTTGTCCGTTGTGGAACATTTCCTTCGATTAGATTATTTATTAGTGTGTTTAAGGCGCTGACTTTATCGTTAATGTTTTTAAAACCGTTAATGGATTCCCAAGGAACCTGTAAAGCAGCCATAGTAAAGCTATCTGTGTCAATCATTTTCATATTCCGAATTTGCAAAACTTGAGACCTGATATTTGGAACTTCCATCGAGTAGGGTACATAAATCATATCATGATGACTGGTTTCCGCTGTTCTACATTGTCCAGCAACACTAATTTTGTCACACTTACTAGTTAGCACAAGATCAATTAACGTTTCAGTTTTGTTACAATAATGTATTGGTATGTTTAAAAGTAGTATAAATTCACGGTATTGATATATACATGATAGGTGTTTAATTTGAGGGCACTGCTTTGGTAACCAATTTACATTTAGGTCACCTACTAATGTTATGTTATCGTACTTGGAACGTATTATATAGAGTGCATCATACATATCTGGAGGACGATATGTAACGCCAGTGGCAACATTTTCTTTTATGTTTTTGACTTCCATNCAGATCTGTTTGAAGTCAGGATTATGAGGAAGACCATTCATTTCTTTTTATTGTAAGGACTGACGAAAGTAGAATTAAAACCCCTCCGGCTCTTGTTTCTTTGACTATCTTTGCGTATAACCGTCAATTTGAATTAGTGCGATTCAGGTACGCAGCTTTTGTTTGTTAGGTTACTTCTGCAGTAGTTAATACAAAATATAGAAATACTATTCATGGGTCACTTAAGTCGTAATGAAAATTAGATAAATAATAGTACAGGACTGTGCCACAACTCTCATTATATCCACTACTCAAATTACTCACTGAGTTAATCTTGAAATTACAATCAACTAGGCACAATTTTAAGCAGTTATATTATTTTTATTTTGAGTAGCACTAATTTTCCTATTACGTTGCTAAAGCATTTTCAACAACACTTACACGTTTATCAGAGGAACAAACCCAGAAAGAGTTAAACATGTGTACACAAATATATCCAATACATACAAACAAACAAACAAAAAACATAAGAGGCTGTCTATACGATAGTAGAAAAAGAACTGAAAAAATTAAATCGATTTTGATGTGGTCATTTACAATTCTTATATAACACATCACTGATCTTAAGATTAAAGACTCATCTCTGTGCACAGTTAGCATGGAAACTACGACGTGGCTGACAAAAAGTGCCACTTTATTAACCAAAGTAGTTGAATAAATCAGGAACATTAGATGTAGTTCTAAGAAGTTTGTGTCAGACCTTTNAATTATTTTGTCATTGTATATCATATGTTTTAATTTCCCCAACTCTATTATTTGGAAACATACATTCATTTAGCACAGTAAAATATGAACCTGATTCAAAATGTGAATTACAAGGTAGAGAGACCTCGCCTATTGTGATTAAAAATATGTCCATCAATTTAGAAGTTTAAGATCATCAGGAGTACATGTTACAGGATGATTTACGTATTAAAAAGAAAGCAGAGCAATTTAAAAGTGTTTCAATTTGAAAACCTAATGTTATTTTGAAACTACAAGGCCCACATGCATAATAAAGCAACCGAGCTTTAACATAAGAAATACTTAAAAAAGGTGAGAATGTACACCATGGGATTATTATGACTGTTGATGAGTTTTTAGACATCATCTATTTCACCCTCCTTAATATTCCAACTCAGGAACTGTGTTACCCAATCTCCGACCAAGTTGACAATTTGTGCACACCTTAAACCATTCACATAACTGAAACTAAATCTAGTGAACCAGTGCTTTTCTTATAGCATGAACGAAAGATTATTGACGATCGTGGCGGATTACTATATTTCGGAGGATCACTAATACGTTGAAGGGGGTTTACTGAAGATTTTGTAGACGCCATCTGTTATTGTATTGTAAGAAGGCATTCGCGTGCATGGCCGATGCTTTTCTTATGGTTGCTGTTGTCATTCAAGAATAAAAGTATGCAAACTCCAATCGCTATCATCGAATACCATATTGGTTTACTAATGATGTTTCAGTGTAGCCAGGGATGTCACTGGAGTCAAGAGGAGGCAGTATATAGAGTATATTTGAAGCTGTTTCAAAAAAGGAGAAGATTCCACTTTTTGGCCATAATGAATTTAGATCGCTAAAATATTCTTTGATGAAAGGCGCATCTGTTGTAATGAAGAAGGGAAACATTTCATCACTTTACGCCTGTATAATTCTGGGCTTTAGTTTTCAATGAGGCGAAGAAGGAAAAGATTCCTGGAATGNTTTCCTTTTTGTCCTCACGTGGCCTCCCGTTCTCGCTCAGGTGGCTAAGGCTATTCATCATATCCCAGTTGAACATCGTGTGTTTTTCGTATCAATGCTAACCTTGGCAACAACAGCAGGAAGAGGTGATGACGATGACTGAATCTTGCTTTAAAAATACTTTTTTTACCCCCTCCCCCTCTTTCTAACTTTGATGTTTGATAGTATGGTACCTACCTAGTTTGATTGTTGTAAGCATCTCGTGTGATCATGTAAGGAATTCCTAAAAGTATTATACTTTAATTGCTGTCCTACTTTTATTATCTTTCAAATACTATTTTAGGGAAATATTCACAAATAGATGCTGTTTTTTCTTGTTACTAAAATGTATCAAAAAATTACGTTTTTTAAAATAATATTTTTGACAATTAAAAAAAAAGTAATAAAAGCTGGATTTAAGTGAATAGTGTATTGTATTTATTGACCTAATCATAATTGTGAGGAAAAAGGAAAAGATTCCATATACATCAAATTGCTATATAACTTCTAATATCATGTTTTGGGACTTGGTTAAAACCTTATCCGTTAGTGCATATAATTATCTACAAAAGTTTTAGGACAAGATTTTCTGTGAAACGCATAGTTTAGTTACAACAAGTTTTTCCGGTTTTTCAAAAGTTGGTTCCAGTGGAACCTTTTCCTTTTTCGAATCACTGCTTCAATTAGTTTGCTGGGTGCGCTCAAAGACGGTTGCTAGGAGTACAATTTATTTCATCGTCACGTTTTTAAATATAATTGGTTGCAGTTTTATTAAATTAAGAAACTAGATGTGTATGCTCCAAGATGGTTTTTAAAGTAATTTTCTGCTCACGATGCTTGTTGTGATTTGGCGATCAACATAATTAAAAAAGCACGAATATTTCTATGCTTGTGTAAGAAACTCAATGTCAGACTTCCAACATGATTATTATGTGTAACGTGTGAGACATCAGACAAAGATACCTCAGGGAAGGGAATTTCCCAAAACGGCTGAACTAAAGTTCGTAAATTTGTTTTGAATATGATGATGTTTTGTTAGACCTAGGGTCAAAAGGCCGAGTAGTGTGTCAGTTGATGTGTGTAATAGAAAAGAATGTGTCGACTCATGGCTATATAAAGACTGAGCATTTGGAGTGTTTCTTTTGACCTGTCAGCTGTTGATGCTTACAACGGTTTACTGTTTATCTGTGGAGTGCACAATTAAGTAAAGGAGCCGTCAATAGTAAAGGGGTTTTATTAGTTTGAAGATGGATGTAACGAAATGCACCTATGGCTATTTATTATACTGGATCATTGTTGAGAAGCGGTTGGAATATTAATTAGACCACATCATATTTAAAAGATTATATGTTAAGTATAATTTTAAAATGTTTTTTAACATCCGTTTGCCCATCGAAAAGAGCAGGACAATAAAAATAGCATTCATTTGAAAAGAAGGTTTGATTATATTTCAAATCAAAAATTTCCACGATTATGGACCTTCTGAGACATAGACTTTACTGAAGCAGCCAATGAAGGAAACCTACACTCTTCTTTCTTGTACAAAACGCTATCCATATCGAAGTACAGTAAATCACACGTACAGTACCAGCATCGATTTTGTCATACGTTTTAGTGAAGCGTTTCATTTTTTCCGCTACGCTCACGTTTAAGCGATATTTTGCGGTCGCTTAAAACGCGTTTTGGTAAACCTACATATGCAATCGCTGAAACTCATGAGGCGAGCTTTGTTAACCAAATGAAACGAAAGCGCGCTTGAGATGCGAGATTCTTGAAGCGCAGCGTAAACGACGCACTAATTTCTAGCGATCTTTAGCGTTATTTTGTTTGTTCGTACGTCTACCAACAGATACAGCATCTCTTAAATGCGTCCGGGTTAAATATACAAAAACGATACACAATTTGTCTACAAGTAAATAGAGAACGGCTATTAATTCGCGTTTTCAAATAATATGTAGGCCTAAATATAACCGATAATGACAGGAAGGATTGCATGTTTTCTACAGTCAATTAGCTGGACAATCATTTTTTTCTAGGCCTATATAAGCACAAAAGCGTGGTTTAATACTATTCTTGAATTGATGAAAAGTACAATATTCTATCCTCTACTGGTAGGCTACGTAATTTCAGTTATAATGTCATAATAGATGCAAACATTCTTATAATCGGTATAGTTATATCCGTTACACGACGTTAGAGTTTACTGTAGAGGGTAGATGAAGTATCTTGATTACGCGGGATAACGTTTTAAATAAAGGAGTATATCCTTTACCATTTACTGAGAAGATAATAGTAACACATTTTGGTTTATCAATAATTACTATAGATAAAATATCTACTGATCACTTGTTCTTGAGATNCATTCAAGTTATTGAGTTTAAACCAAATGAATCGAAAGAATTAATTTAAAAGAAAGTATACTGAAAAAAAAAATGAGAAGTGAAATAACTGTGCTTACTGACAAATTAGCTTCCGAAGAGTACATTGCTGGTAAATGCCATTCCAAGTCGGAGAAGTGAGGCAATTTTAATCAACATTTTTAAACCTATGAATGCCGTGTCAATACCCTATACTGTACTTATGCTGTACGGAGTTGCGTTAAGGCGCTCTTTCGATAATGGGCGTTTCATGAACAAATCTGTTTTTTTTACAAAGGATATGAACCTCTGGAAACTTAGAATATAGAAACACTGGATGTTTGAAAATGTTCCATTTTATTAAGCCATGAAATCTTGGAAGGGCTCAAAACACTCCAGTTCGCTCATCCTAAATAAAATCTACTGTTCTCATAGTTCTTGCAGTTAACAATTGGTCCAATTGTTTTTAACCCCTTCCCAGTAAAATATTGCATGGGAAATTGAAAAACGCCATTTTTATTTGTCAAGTTCGATCCCCAATAAACTTTCAATAATATCAGTACACTCAAATCATCATCATCATCATCACCATCAAATAATAATAAATTTTTTTGTGTGTGTATGTGTTTGAAAAAAGCGCTTTTATATCTTTCAACATTCTGAGTTTGGAAAAATATAACAAAAGTTTACCCAAATGGTCGCTTCCATTCGCAAACAGAATGTGTTGTTAGCGTCCTAGAGTCATCTTCACGCGAAACAGTTTATTAACTTGGTTCTAAACTCTAAACATGTGTAATCGACTGTAAAAAAATAATGAAATGGTGCGACAACCAACTAATAGAAATGCATTGAAATAGTATGAGATGACAACATATAAACATCGCGTGAGAAATTCACAAATTTCAAAGCAATTTAAATGCCTTTAAAGAAAAAAAAACCTACAGTACCAGCATCGATTCTGTCATAT
>KZ869328.1:11123-28835 GCA_003456935.1 Machilis hrabei | reverse complement strand
TTGGCTGTCTTCACAGGCGGCATCATTTTATGAAGAGGGTATGCAGAAATTGGTTCCACGCTACGACAAATGTCTTAATGTTGGTGGAAACTATGTTGAAAAGTAGTTTACAGTGTGGCCTTTGTTGTAATAATAAAATTGTTTAAAAATAATTGATTATTATTTTTAATAGCCTAACGGTACTTACTTTCCGAACATGCCTAGTAGCAAACATAAATGATTTCATAGTCTTTCTTTAAGTACAATTCTGCTTGGATTGGCTGAAGATGAGTGGCATTTTAAATCATGGTTATTATAAAAAAGTTATTATTACATATTTTTGTTTTAATTTAAATGTTTAATTTTTAATTATCACTCTTTGAACGTGGAAAAATCTTTCCATTGTAAAACTATACCTGTGACCTTGATCTTTAACTCAGGACACAAGAACATGGAAGTGGTTAAATGGTCTGACTTCGTTTAAAGCATACAAATCGGCGTGATCTCCTATCATAAACGCCATGTCGTTTTGGTCTTGAATAAGAGAGGTCAACAGGTCATACATACTACCTGCTATAATACTAATGTCCTTGGGTGTTAGTGAATGAGGTGCTGCCATGATTCTATCAAACAACAACTCCAACTCGATGGCATACCGTAGTAATGAAATACCCTGAGGGGGTACTAGGAAGTCTAAATTGTCCAAAATGGACGCGATATCCCCAGTCAAGTAGGAGAATTGTCTAATCAATTCATTTCGCACCGTTTCCAATGGCGTATCAGGGTGCCAAAGGGGTCAAGGGCCCTTTTTACCCTACCTCTCACATTCCTTGAAATTTCTGTAATTATCAACTCCGGACCATTAGGATCATGCACGAAGTCAGCCATTTCGTCCATGGTTGAGATAAAATCTTCCACGAGGTAGAAGCCATCAGCCAAAAAAGGAAACGCCATTTTACTCTGTAAAATAAATTAAAATAATAAACTTTTGATTCTTTTAGGTCGTTCCATATTTTATAGCTTGCTTATTACTTACTCTACAATAATTTAAACAATTAGTTTAAACTGTTACTTTACAAAAAGTGCACTTTTCTGTCTGCCATCAACCACTCATATAAGTGGGTAAATCTAGGGAAAGGTCGGGCGGTAAAGGTTTAGATATAATCAGCAGGCACTTCCCGTTGCGTCATTCACTTATAAATTTCTCGTTTTACATTTTTTTATACAGGCCTCTTGGAAAATGAGGGTCCAAGCGGCTGTGGATCGTACTGTAGGAGGAAGGAATTGCACTTGGTATGACAAGTCAGCGTTCAGATAACCGTTAAGGAGTGAGGCATAATCGTACAACGTCTGATGGTCATCGCACTTTATTTTGAATATATTTCTAGCGATAGGAGTGGGATTTCTACAGTTGAGGATTGAAATCATGTAGATAAGGATATCCTTCCAGTGTATCTCATACACTCTTGGAAAGGTCATTACAGATCTTAGCGCATTCCCCTAGAGTCGATCTATAATAAAAGCAGTCCGGGCCATATCAGACATCTCAAACTCGACCAATGTGAAATACACTGAACACAGGAATATCTCCAGATTACAAAAGAGCTTTCCGGAGAAAGGCAGTATATTATATCGCCTGTGTGGTTTAACGGCAACCTGTCATTAACGAAGATTCTGGGTTGTGTTATTTTGTTCAACCAGAAATTTTCCTATATCCCGACCCGGGCTCCTAAGTTCAAGGTGGAGTTTGACCTTCGGATTAGGTAGTGAAGGTCCAATAAGAATTCAATTGACATACTAAAGATAAATGATGGTGTTGATGGTTTAGTTATTTTCAGGTGAGGAAAACACACAAATCTGAGAGTTAACATTTATTTTCTCTATAATTATTAACATGAGAATGGGGTCACACAGGACCCTAAATGTGAACAAGTACCCTGAATCATTTGCTTTGGCAATACTTCTAAACCAGTTNTTACTACTAATCTGCGAAAACATATTTTGGGGATGGTCTCCCCTATGAATCTGATCATCCCGGAACCTATCCAAAGATCTAGTCTCGACCTAAGCTTCTCACAGTTCGGTCTTTATAGAGTCTTAGAGTCTGAATACTTGAGAGTCTCCCTCGGCACGATGAAGTTAACTATTCTCACACTTCACTATGCGTTAATGGTTCGATGGTATGCATCTGAGCAGTGAACTCAGGAGAGCAATCTCCTGATCTCAGCGCTTCCGGAGTNTCCCACTTCTCCCAACATGAGAATCACTCGTCTTGGGGGACAGTCAAGTCAGAGATAGTGTTCAACTTCGGTTAGATGCATTTCTCTATGATGGAGTTCATTAGGCCTAGGCACTAACGCCTATGTCTACTAATTTTCATTTTTTTGGCAAAATGGATGGCGCCAACCGATTTATTGGGCCTCTTACATTGCATTAAAGTTTTATGAAAATTCAGCCGTTTGGCTCTACGGCCTTAAATAACAAATTTATGAAACTTTTTCACTTTTTTCAACACATCAAAGTCACTTGTTCTACTCCTCGGAGACGTTGAAGTCAGCGTCTTCGGTGCCCATTCCTCCTTCGCCTTTTCTCAGCTTCTCTTCACTAGTAAGCTGCACCTCCCATCTTCTCTCTCAAGCCTCAGCTCTGCATATCCGTCTTCCGCTCCGGATCAGATTCATGGGTCGACCGTACAAATCTCTCCCTCCAGAACGTGGATACGTCCCGAAGGCTCCAACATCAGATATTGACAATTACTTTGTCCCCAATACTTTGAACTTCGTGAGTTTATAATCCTGGATCAAAGACGTGTTCTGATTCTTTGATATAATCAGTAGGTCGTATCAATAATTTCCGACCGTGCTGCTCCTGGCAACTCAGACAACGGTACGGAGTAGTCTGCCTTTCTCCCTCTGGCGAGCGTGCTTAAATACTGGGATTTCGACTTTCTCAGTCCTTTCCTATCCTCAGTTCTAGGCAACCCGCAATACTCCGGTTTTACATAAATTTTTTAATGCCACACTTCTTAAAATTAACATACCCTTATATTTAACCCGTACATATTTTACTTCTAAAAGACAATCACTTCACACAAGAGCTCTATAACACACATATACACTCTATACTATAGACTATTAAGAGTGTTCGCTACAGCCAGGCCCAAAATCACGCTACCGGAAAACAAATCGCTTAAAACCTAATACGTGTAATTTGGTATATTCGGCTTTTTTTTAAAAAAAAGCTGAATATACCAAATAACACGTATTAAATTTTAATTAATTTTTGAAATTGTTACACCAAAATTGACACAAGGCATTGTTCTATGTCTCCTCAATTTTAGTTTCCAGGATTTGTTCAACCTAAGCCAGATATTAAGCGATTTGTTTTCCGGGAGCGTGATTTTGGGCCTGGCTGTAGGGAGTACACTTAACCTAAACACATGTCCTCACGAAGTCCTCGACGGGATGAGAACTTCCCATCTCTCCCATAAGAATCCATTAAAGCGGTTCAGGGAAAGGCGGTAAGTCGTGAGAAGTCACGTTATCTCCCGCAGAGTTATTCAAAGTATCTGCAATATGGTTCCACAGAGCCACATACTGCCCTGCCTGGGAAATTCTTCTATTCAGGCCAGGTCTTTGCAATACCCTCCGAATCCTATCGTCATTCAGCACTATATCTCTCACTCCGTCCTCTACGTCACTGAGGTCTGAATCATCATACTCGTACGGTTGTGGTTGGGCATTTACGTCTTCATCTGGTGACACAACTTCCCGATTTGGAGGAAAGCTTTCGTCATCACTGGTTGGTGGGTGGACTCCTTCGTAGTTGAGCAGATACATATTTCTAAAAATAAACAAAACATTTTGTTACCTAAATTTTACTTGTTACCCAAATAAATTATGTAAGTAATTTGGTTTAAACAAGGCATTGGTATTACAACTGAACAGGTATTTATAAGTTTAAGTACAACTTATCTTAATTTAATTCTAATCTTAAATTAAACTTGAAATTAAATACTTAAATGTTCATAACCAATGCAGAGTCTTTCGTTTTGCATCCATAGAAAAGTATAAAATGTGGGGGTAACTTAAATATCCTTGACTCTATACTAAGAAGAATCCATTTAAATTGTTTAGGAATGTCCTAATAAATTATTTTTTTCTTTGATGAGGCTATTTAATAAAGGAGGTTTTCGAGCTACTCCAACATTTTCTTTTCTTTCATTTAGAATTTCATGAAGAAATTTGTTATTTCAAAATTTTTTCACATTACCGTTTTATCGGCTGTGTTTTTAAATGGTTTCTTCTCCTCTGTCTCTCTGAGCTTTTGATCATACTACCGTGAGTCTAGTTTGATAAATGTGAAAAATGACTCTCACTTTCGCATTGATCAACAGTCAGATAGTCAGTTTGTTGTTTGACAGGAAAAGTTAACTAATTTTTTNGAATTTTTGGATACATGGAGACTTCGTCCTGCGTTCCCTTCACCATTTATCCCGTCTCATGTTAACCTCCTGCAAAACTTAAAATACTGAAAGTTATTTAAGCTGAAAAGGAAGTTCGTTATTAGTACATATTTATTGATTATTTATTTTACATTCCTTTATATTGACCATATATAATTGGAATAGCCTTCCGTGCTCCCTTATATTTACCATGAAACTATTATTATTCTTATATAATACTTAAAGCTGTATATATATATTTCTGTATATTATTATAGTATGTAATTTGATTTCCTCGAAGTTTTCTGTTACCTCTTTATTTGCCATTTTTATTCTTGATCTGCACTTAAATATGTATTTACCTGTAGATGCCGCATTTAAATCTTTTATCACTTCACATATGTCTATTAAAATCATTAAAATCTTTCTATCATCAGATACAATTACTGTTGTCTATCTCCTTCATTATTCAGTACTATTCGTCGCTTAAATGCCATATCTCCCTTAGGAAGTCACTCATATAGTCACCTCTGTAACTTTCCGTTGTGTCTCAAATTAGCAAAAGAATATTGTTACCGTCCTACAAGTTCGATATATCAGTAATTATGTCCAAATAAGGGAGTAAGGTTAACTGCTACTAGTTGAACCGAACCAACTTGACATTCGTCATACTCCATAAGGAAATATCCCATTACTTCAATATCAACTTATAAACGTAAACCTATGTCTGCAGTAGTTCTTTCATATGTATATTAGGGTGCATCGAAAAAACCTTTTTTTCTAATTTCGATTGGCCGGGTTGAGAAAAAGTTGCATTTGGGTAAAAGTACTTCACACAAAAAATTTCGGATTTTTCGGNCAACATCTTCCTCTGCCGCACCGGGGTTGAAGGTTTTTAGGGTATTGGTTAGGCAACCCGCATAACAGATTGGACNAAATTGGCTGTTTTGATCTATATTTGGCAATTTGTTNGATGAAAAAAGTGTTTTTGGTCATATAAACATTGTCTGATTATTCTAACGTAGCCTTCTCAGTAAAAGCTCCGCCCGGAGAGAGTAAAAAAATGTCTGAGACCACATAAACAGGAAAAAACTGCATAGTTAATTACTAATTACAAAAGTAATAAGTAATTATTGAAATACCTAATTGCCAAAGTATTTAGTAATTATTTATATACGTAATTACTAATTATAAATGAATTTAGTAATTATTGATATGTCTAATTACTAAATCCAATTATAATTACTAATTATTAACGTACCCAAATAGTAATTACAAATGTTTTCGCAATTATTGCATGTCTAATTACTAAATAAAATTGTGATTTGAAATTATGACNTACCTAAATACTAATTACAAATATATTTAGTAATTATTGACATATGCAAATACTAATTACAGTTGTGATTACTNATTAAGGACATGTGTAAATACCAATGAGAAATGTTTTCAGTGATTACTGAATATTAATAGTATTTAGATGTATTTAGTAATTACTGAAAACATTTCTCATTGGTATTTACACAAGTCCTTATACAACAATTGTTATTAATATTTACATATGTAAATAATTTCTTTTTACAATTGTGATCACCAATAAAAATTAGTATTTAGATAAAAACGTAATTATGACTGCCCGTCGCAGAGATAAACAATGGACGGAGGATAAACAGACGAAGAAGACGCAGAAAGGCACAAAAAGAAACAGGAAGAAATTTGACTCGTGCGTATTCCGCTTACACCGTGGAAAAGAGAAATAACCGAATCAGTTTGGTATTTGCTGTCGTAAAGTTCAGTTCAACTGTATGAGTTCCGTGTGCTANGGAGAATTCCTTGTGTTACAGGTGTTTGATTGTTCTTACTTGATTAATGCTTGACTGCTAGTGCTAAGTGGACTNACTGACTTGAAGACTTGGTGGAATTTCCGAGATGTAGTGTGGAACGGTCTATTCATTTTCAGCAATATGAGCGGCGCAATAACTTGTGTCTCGCGAAAGTGCTAAAAATGAGGTGTTTGGTTCTCCGAGTGAGTTAAAAGACACACAGCTACCGACTTATGGCGACGTAATGTGGCATTTTTGCTGGATCAAACTCATCAAACCAAGAGAACCAAATACACAGCTTGCATCTGCTGTCGTGGAACGGGTAATGGCGATATGGAAAAAAGCTTCCATTCCTACCATTAGTAAACAATCAGTTGTCGAGATGATAGTGAACTATCACAAAAAATCCAGGGATATTTTAGAGTTCGAAATGCATGTCGGCTAGGAGCAAGATGGAAGACTTTTCACAATCAGCTTTCAAAACTGTTTTGATGTATGTAGCTGCAAATGTCCGAATCCAGATGTAGAGTGCTATTGTGAAAAGGAATCAAAAGTACCAGCAATCGAGAGGGATTTCCTGAAATACTAAAAAACCGACAGGAGGATGAGTATCGGACTGTCGACTTCGTAGCTACTGCGGCTCTTCAAAAGCGTGAATCCAGAAAACAAAAAGTTTCNACTACTTCGCAGAGCACATCAACTGCTGTAATTGGCACAGAAGATAGTCAAGCAGCACAACGGCTCCAAGTATGATCCTGGGACAAGTANCAGTACATCCANGAATGTAGCAGCAGCNGCTTATCGAACCGGTGCATCGGATAGGACGGCAGCCTTGATGGCGACCGCAGCCCTTCATGACGCAGGCGTCATATCACCGGAAACTACAGGCAACATCATAAATAAGTCGAAGATAAGGCGAGAAAAGGGAAAACTAAGCTCGAAATTGCATGAAGAACAGAGAATGGTAGGGACGTCCATTAAGAGCGTATATTTCGACGGTCGGAAAGACGCTACTCAGGTACAAATAAAGAAGGAGACAAGTAACACAGGAAGAGCTTGTTACGTTGGTTGAAGAACCCGGATCCCATTATTTGGGCCGTATTGCTTCGCCATCCGGACACGGGAAGACAATTGCCCAGTCAATAGTCTATTTTTTAAGGGACAACGGAGTCGATCTATATGAGGCTGATCTGCGACTGCTAGGATGCGATGGAACAAATGTGAATACGGGGCGGACTAATGGATCTATGGCATAAATTGAGAAAATACTAGGAAAGGAGCTACAGCGCGTTGTATGTATGCTTCATATGAATGAGCTGCCATTACGTCATTTACTTAAACATCTGGATGGTGACATAACCTGAACACGGACACATGCAGGCCCAATCGGACAGAAACTTCATNCTTGTGAAACTTTACCAGCAGCCTTAGTCGAGCCCATTGAAGTCATATGGCTAGAAAACTATGACAAACTGGACGACCTGAGCAATGATCAATAATACCTGCTGGACATTTGTCGGGCAGTATCACTAGGATACTGTTCACAGGATCTGCTCAGCATGAAACCAGGACCTGTGGTAATGTNCCGTTGGTTGACAACCGCATCTCGGATGCTTCGATTGTACNTAAGNACTGCTANTCTTGAAGAACCCCTTAAGTGGCTAGCCCAGTATGTAATCAAAGTGTANGNACCNATGTGGTTCCAAATTAAACTCAACCCCTCGTGTAAGAAGAGGCAAGACATTTGTGGAAGCTCATCACATTAACAAGTTTTCTCCCAGAAGNGTTGAAGAAGATTGTTCATCGTGTGATAAGGTCAAATGCATNCTTTGCGCACCCGGAAAACTTACTTCGCTCCATGATTACGGACGAAAGCAGTGACATCAGAATTCTAGGCTGGAGATGAATCAAAAAGTGTCGCCAGCAAATGNGGAGTACTTCAGTGCGGGAATTCGTCGTCCCCGAAGTCTACCTGCACGCAAATGATTACCACGAAATGGTGAACTGGTTCAGCACAAAAGTCACAGACCCACCCCTGACCAGATCAATAACCATGGAAGAAATCGACGAAAACATCAAAAGTGTAGCCACTGCTGATGAGCAAATTTTGTCACTCCCCTGAAACACACAAGCAGTGGAGAGACTGGTTAAAATAGTAACCGAAGCTGCAGAAGCTGTTTGCGGGCCCGAGAGAAGAGACGACTTTGTGAGAGCTAAGTTGGCATCGCGTAGGGAAATGCCAAAATTGAACACCAAGCAAGACTACAGGTTGATGAGTATGAGGCCTTAAGCACACAAGGAATGAAGTGCTACATTTATCCNTATCAGCACTCGACTTGCAGCCACCTCCTCGTAGTGAGTTCTGGGTAGTTTCGATAATAATTTTTCGAAACTAGCTAAGAGCTGCAACTTGAAGGGACAACGGTGGAAAAATGGTTTAAGAACAAAATCCAATTTTTTAATTTATGTGTGTGTTTAGACCCCATTTTTGACCACCCTTCCCCCTTCTTGGGCGGAGCGTTAGGACAGACAGACAATGTTTATGTGACAAAAAGCACCTTTTACGTCNAAAAAATTGCCCTAATATAGATCAAAACAGCCAATTTTGTCCAATCTGTTATGCAGGTTGCCTAACCAATACCCTAAAAACCTTCAACCCCGGTGCGGCAGAGGAAGATGTTGACCGAAAAATCCGAAATTTTTTGTGTGAAGTACTTATACCCGAATGCAACTTTTTCTCAACCCGGCCAATCGATATTTGAAAAAAAGTTTTTTTCGATGCACCCTAACGTATATGTATAACAGTTACAAAAATACTGAGAAATCCATTACTTCCGGATACATCTCATTTTTCCCAATTGAATTCTAGGGGAATTTTAACTTACAGCGCTAAATCGTGCAGCTTCCCGTATCGCTACTACGAAAATCTATAGCGGTACATTCCCGTAGAATATTTTTAATCTTTCCTTAATAAATTCGTATATAATAGTAATTAACTTTATTTCAACTTATATAGTTCACTTTATTTCAAAATATCAACATATATTTCTCTCATAATTATCTTTATCGCAATTTCATAATACGTATTACTTATATCATGGCTTTGTGTTGGTAATAGAATGCATTCAAATCCTCATGATACTTCACCTAAACTTCGTCGTTTATTTTGCGCGCAAAAATTTCTCGTAATCATCTCGTCCAAGAGATATTCCAGAGACATACTATAGCATTAATCTTTAGAGTGATCAAGTTTAAATCAAATCGCTTAATATTATCTCAGATTACATTTATCTTCCAAATCATTGTCGTTTCCCAACACGTCATCTTTATATTAGGCCTTCATATATCTCAAAATTCTTCATAACTTACATAACTCAGAACTGGAAAAACATCAGTATTTCATATATCTTACAATATCATCATAAAACTTTATCTTTAAACTTTAATTTATACTTGTACAAGTCTTCCAAACGTCAATATAGCACTTCAAGGGTTTTAAAAAATAAAATAAGCTCCACTTGAGAGCATAATAACATTACCTCTACTGGGTATAAAATCACTATTTCTACTTAAATGGCATATCGACTGAATAATGACAGACCTTCCTTACATATTTAACTATTGGGCATTAATACAATTACTTTCCTCAGTAATTATCTTACAATATCTTTAAACTATTACTCTATCTGGAGTGTTTCACGTTTACATTCTAGCTTTTACTGTCTTTTAATGTAACGTAAATTATTTATTTGGTATGTTGGCATCTTTTTTGACTTAACCCGTTGTTTTTTCTTAATTGCTTTACACTTTAAACTTATTCTTCTAGGGCACTTATTACTTAACAATTTGAGAAAATTTTAATTATCCGAAGCCGTTGAGTGAAAAAGGTTACACACTCTTAAAAACTGCTTGTAACAACTGCTTGTTCAAACTCAACTCACTTAACTCAAAACAAAAATGTTTGGTTATTTCTCATTATCAAACTTTTTCAGCTTTTAATTGTTTTAATTTTAATTTCATTACTGCTTAAATAAACATGACTAGATCATTACCCATGATGTAATAAACGCGACAAGACCATCAAAGATTGTTTTTAGAATACTAGTTTTTTAAATCCTTAAATACATTGTTTCACTCAATTGTGATTTAAAATTATAAGGAATACTATCTACTCGATAGATAAAGCGTGTTGTTGCAAAAACAGGACGCGTACTAGCGCGCTTAGCCGATAGCTACGTGATACAACCTTACAGCCNACACCCTGTGACCATAACCGTAAAAGTAAATCAAAAGATGCATTTTAATTCGCGATGCAAACAGCATGTCGCCATATGTTATTGTTATCTTATATATTATGGGGAATATCAAATTTCCACTTTCACTGACGTTCTAAAACACGTACATAAAGAATTTGTATTTTAACTATACTATCCTTTTTCCTAGGNTATTTTACTAGTATTACAGGGTACGATTGACATTGGTTCAGAAGATATCAGAAACCAAGTCTTCCAAAGACTCAAGTACCAAGTTCAAACAATTCAACAGGTATTCGCTAGAATAGAGTCTAAATAGGAGGGAAAACAGGGAGACCAGTATCCCGTGTTGACTCATTAGTTCCTTTGTTATCTGGATTCGAGTTGCACATAAAGAACTAAGAAGTGCTAAAGATCCATAAAAAAAACATTTAGGGAGCATAGATTGTTGGGAACAAGTGACATGAATCATTGTTGGTTTATTCTTCTTTAAGTAAAATCATTAATGATAAACAGGCATCTTACCTTTATACACAAGAATAATTAGCTTATGACTCGTAATATCAAGCAAAAAGGGCGGATATGATGATTAATGAGCCGTTTATGGAAAACAAACGTCTTATCCTTTTGCATGAAATCACAAAACCATAAATCATTGTCTTATGAATAAGTACGAATATGAATGAAATGATTCAGCCACTCGTAACCCATTTAATCGGTCACCTATCTAAATTCCAAATAAACTGGAGAATGCAAATAAAATACAAAATCAAGATAACCTTAATACAAGGTGATCAAAAGTGAGGAAACGAGGCGTTAACCAAAAATCAGTAAGTACAATCTTGAAATCCCTGAATGGTTTCAAATAATATACCATGATATACATTATTAAGGATAACCCACGCATAAGGTGGGTGGTCAAGTATTATTTAGATAAGACCAAGAGGCAGGTTTTTGATGTATCTGAACAAACTAAATTGTTAGTTCTTGAATGCGAGTCCATTACAAGGACAAGAGAGAGGGAAAGAAAACGGAAATTATAATAACACACTCTTATCAAACAGTAACTCTCGTTTAACTTACAAGAGCGTTCTACCACAAGGGACGAACAGAAATAACACTTTGTGATTATTTTAATCAAGAACGTTATGTTCAGAATGTAGTTCCATCAATTATGAGCATAATAAAGAATATTGGTATGGTAAGACAATATAGACAACAGGGAAATAGTACAAGCTTCATTAAATGGGAAGAAAAATGTGGTAGGTGCCTTGTTAAATCTGGATGTCTTACAACCATTTATCGAAAGGTTGGATTCATGAAATGCACATTATAATTGAAGCCTTAGGGGACTTCATTACGACAAGTATTCTCAACTTGATACTTCAGCAAGGAATTTAGAGAAGATAATGATGGTGCAAGTGGGAATGAGTACTCAAAATGCTAAATTAAATGTGATTTGCAGCCGGTTTTTTCTACCNTACTACAGTATTATTCAACATTTAACGCAATAATTTGACAACACAAGATGTCCAGATAGATAAAATGTGGAATCAACACATTGGGGTCCTTTATGAACATTGCCTGAAACCACTGATTCACAAGNAACAGAATTCAATCTTTCAGTTGATATTACAACACATTCTATGTTATTTATTCAGGGTTTAAGTACTAGATTAATTAACACATTCCTTGTAGATGAAATCACTATAAACAATTATATGTAAGAGGAATATTCTTTTAATTTACGAATACTTCTCAAAATTAATTTCAAATCGAGTTAAATAACTATAACTTCAAAATGATCCGAACTTTAATAAATTTGTAACAATATTTTCTATATAAATATGAACTAGCTTTCTATATGTATCTTTCTTCAAGGGGTAAATAAATTTTTACACTATAGTCCTTGACCATCAACATCGTATATGATTCCCTTCAAAAGAGTGTTCGGAAACCAGGTACTACAATTCTTTACGACTTGAGGCCCTCTCGTGACTAGCCGAGCTAAGTCAAATTTCACTAATCGACACAATTTTATCACAAGGGTCATATCTACATCGAAATCTCTAATTTATTTATACTTCAAACATTGTTGCTTTATGAACGTCTAATTCGCTCCATTTGTTGAATGGTTATCATTACTACTAAATTAATTTCACATATTTAGTTAATCTTTCATGATTATTTTTATCCCACTTTGATGATCTTTTTCGGTTTCGTACCTTAACTTAGCTTTTTAAATTACAAGTACTACTTTATTTTACTTTAAATACTAAACCAAAACGAATGATTANTGTATTGGTTCTCATTGAACCAAGCATGCTAACTACACATTAGGAAAATTAAATCTAGACTATCCTAGTGTAGACTCAATGGATCAACCATTACGTTTGCCTCCATTCCCGTAATATAGGGCATTACTTGTAATCGTTCAATTTAACTTCTACAGCTTCACGTACTTCCTTAATAAACTATATCTTAAATGAATTATTTTCAGCAGCAGTGGCCTCTAAAAATGAACTTTTCCACTTCATCGTGAATTTTACTTAACAACAATAATTTTTCTCAAAATGTCAAAAGAATTTATACTTTATTTTGTATTTTAATCAGCTTTCAATCTACTGGACGTAATGGACGTGACGTATTTTATCTATGCTTACAAAATGAAATTTTAATTTATTTTGTATCCTTTGAATTATCGACTTCATCAAATTAATAATTACATTAATTTTATTAATAAAAAAATTTGTGGGAAAAGTATGCCATTATCTAGATATATGTGTTTTAACATTAACAATAACAAAAAATCATTTTTCTCATAAAGGTTATACTCCTAGAGGTACAATCAATCATGATTATTCTTTAATCTCACACACCATGTTTTTTAGATAAACTCGATAATTGTTAAGATACAAATATAACCCTTACGGAACCAAAGCTCCATTTAATGTAATAATAAATAATATGTTATTAAAGCTCTATTAAAATTTGTCCATTTTTGTGGTTGCAATTCTGGCCCGAATACATTTGGTTTTAATTAGAAACATACTTCAAATTTATTCTTTATTGATGAAATCAATTATTTTGTTTTTATAATTAATTTTTTTCCTCCGACTATTCTAGCTTATGATCTAAATCGTTTGTTTATCACTTGTTGCTTCATAATTAGTCACGTCTCCCTTTTGCCGTGGTTCTTTTAAGCATGATGGCCGCTCGACAAANCAAAACTTTTCGGCCGTGACTGCGCCTTAAAGGCAACTATTTTACATAACCCCATTAATTTTCGAGGAGCCCAAAACTGGTTTCATGGGTATGTTAATAAGTTTATATTCATTCCACCTTACCGACTCGCTTGCATTTGTAACTTGATTTTTTATGAATGGTTTGTTATGCATAAAAGGAGAACCAGTTTGTTTAACATTATTACGACACAGAATTCTTACTCAAGAAAGAGTAGCGACTTCCTTATAAAAACAAGTTTCGCGACCTATCCTTACATTATTTTACTTTCGATTTCTTTACTTAAGCATATCATTGTTAAACTTATTATTCAGGAATATTTTCAGAAATTTACTTACTTGGCTTTCATTATTTAAAATCACTCGTAATTAACAATTCTCCCATTATCTTCTCCGTTAAGGTCCTTAGCACATGTAAAAAAAATATAAAAATAAACTAGAGGACTCCGCTCAAAATTAGTGTAACATCACATCGATAGTTAATCCACCTTATTTCAAGCACTTTCACACGTTACGCTTAAATTTACTATGACAATTAATATAAAGGGCAGTACCCAGTTCTGCTTTTAATATTTTCACTTGGAGGTAAAATCATCTTTTTTCTATTACACATTTTTTATGGCGGAGGAAATTTGTTCACAGCTTCAAATAAGTGATCTAAAATTGTCGGATTACCCTCAAATGTGGTTATAATGAATAAGACTCGTAATCTATTTATTGCGAATCGCATTGATATTTGATCAATTGAGAAACCAAGACAATAGGCATATATTACTAAATTCTAGTCCTGCATTCGGTTGGCGAGAGTACTGATATTGGATTTATATCCATTTTAAACCGTACACAACTGCTTATTAGTTAATTCTAAGGTTATTTCTTATGTCTATACACTCTTATTTTCTACTTGTTAACGTAATAAAACCATAATATATAACCTACACCTTTGATTTACACTTCTTATAACTACAACACTATATACTAATATCTACATCTTAAAATTACACTTTCCTGAAACATCTTACAGAACTACCTTTTCAACCAAGAGATCTATTTCTCCGATTGTTCTTTATTCTTTTGTTCTGTCTCCATTCGTTCTAAAAATTCACGACCAGTAGCCCTTCTATAATTTATCCCGAAATCTCCAAGAATTTAATGAATCATCGGAAATTTTCGTGACCCGGTATCACTACAAAATAACTTTCGTCAGTACCGTTTGGGTCTGGTCTAAGAACTGGTATGTCCACTAATTTTGTCGGTGCTTTTCTCTTTAATGTTCCAGTGGCGGTATCCATTTTAAAACAAAAATTTGTTGTACCAAAGTAAATTCAAAATTTAAAAGTGCTGCAACCTGGTAATGTTAATGAAACTGTAGTTTGTATCGTAAAACTCTTGAAGCTTAGGCAAAACAGGACAAAACAGCCCTGCAAAAAAATTCTGAAACCAAATCAGCAATATATTATTTCAAAGAGTACTGTCCATTCAACACTATCAGATTTGCTCACGCGCTCCACCAACCGTGAGCTCCCAGCATTAGAGAGGTAGTAATATAATAATTGATACATTGCTCGAATACTGACTAGACATGGGGGTCAATACGTAACTCAGGAGAGAGCGGATCATCTGACTCAGTTGAACGTAACAACACACTCAATGAAATAATAACTCTGACACAAGTGGTTTCATTTTTTTTCATATATTAATTTCTCAAATCTTTTTCTTACAATTAAAATTTTACTTTGAATAATGTAAATATTTCTGCACATAATTCAACATACAAGATATCTAAAATCTAACATTTTCCTTTCTTAAAACATATTTACCAAAGTGAAGATAACGTANCNACGGATAAAGTCTGGATTCTGTAGCTGAGACAGCAATGTAACGTAGAGATTCTGTTAGAATTAAACGAAGAACTCTCCCGATAATGCCGAACCCTTAGGTTTTATAGGGATTGGTCAGGGACACTTTCCTTGACGTCACAAGCGTAGCCTCCTTTCGAAGTGGCTGCTTTCCATATTTGGTAAGGTTGTCGTGTTCGTTCCCGTGGTCGAATGGCGTCAGCTTGTCGAAGGCCTGGGAATACAAGTTTTTTGCACATGGCCCTGGCAATTTAACGCCTGTTATTACCATGGAAAGTTGCTAAGTCTAATTCTCAGTCCCGCTGTAAACAGGATGTTTCGAAATCCACATACTTCAAGTTGAGGTCACGTATGCAGATTTCTTCCATGGCCTTTTGCGGTAAACAGGATGTCGACGTCTTTAGTGATTTTCCTGTTCGCATTACACTGTATCTCGCATCTAAAAAGAGCACTGAGTTTGTTCATATGAGAATACTGTTATAAAAGTTTAACTGTTCACTTCACTGTTATAAAAGAGTTTAAATGTTTACTTCACTTTTATAATAGAGTTTAAATGTTTTCTTCACTTTTAAAATACAGTTTAAATGTTTACTTCACTTTTGCCAAAACTGACCATAGGCTGATGGATGATGCAACAGAGGGTAGCTTGAATTTAATAATCAAAAATTAAGTTAATGAAAAATAAATTATATTATCATAATATGCTTGGACCCAGAAGGTCCTGGGTTGTCCCTTGACGCAGGGGTGATACATGGTGGAACCTAGTACTGCCACGTCACACAAATTGTTCTACAATAATCTTGATTTTTTTTAACTTTGCGACCTCGAAAAACCAAAAAATGTTGTGTTCTGTTGCACTATCTTTGAAAATAAAGAATATACAGTTTTTGCATATCGGCAGCACTATAGTATAGTAGGAATTGGTACAAAATACATTTTGATCTATTTATTTATCGTAGTGGTGTCGTTAAATCCCGAATAGGTTTTTCTTGCAATTATGATGAAAATTGCATTTGGTAGTTGTTTTTATTTGTAACGGTCATCATTTAGAATGTAATACACTTTTTTATAATACTGTGTAGAATGCTACAATTTGGGAGGCATAGATGTGTGGTATATTGTAGTACTTAAATACCAAATATGATCATAATCGGTTTTAGCCCCCATTTTTTCCCCTAACCTGAGTTTATAGAAAGTTTCACGGGGCATCGGTATATGAAACATGAATTTTGTACAAAATTTGGTAAAAATTGATTCATCAGTGAGACTGTAATCGATTTCACACACATGTTAACATAAAGAACATTGAGAGGGGTCACTCCATAGCCCTACATCTACACTATAAGCACCTACCTAATTCTAATTAAATAGACGACACAGATATGTGACTGTACGTTCACTTACTAAGTTATGTAAAGTCTACATACAACACCACCCTAACATTTCAGTGAATATTATGCTGTGTAAAAGTCAGAGGCTAACCCTACCTCAATAATGGAAGTGTAAATAATACAAGTGGGTCACTATATATGAGGATATGCAAAGGAGGTATTTTAATAACATGCGATACATGGATTCACATGGAGAGAGTAAAGGTAAGCAAATCTCGCTAAATTTCCAGACTCACTGACCTCGAAAACCCTGAGCACAAACGTTCAACTCTTATCTCTTTAGGGAGCTCCCTGTTCATGTTTAAGATCTTGATCATTATATAATTATTAAAATTAATGACGGTGTATGATCATAAATAATAAAATTGGTAAAATTACTGTTATTTTAACCAATTTTATTATTTATGATCGTACACCGTCATTAGTTTTAATAGGAACTCCCTGTTGCAAAATTTTGCTACATGGTTTCACATCAAGGTATGATAATTTCGTACTTTGTCTTTCTCTGGGCTAGATGGTACTAGTACACAAAATGATCAGCCGCACAAACGAATCATGTATTTATATTTTACAAATTTTGAAGTGGGGAGGCTGGGGAAATAGACCTCTGGTGTTATACCACAGAGCTCATAGTTTGTCTGAAATAAACTATTTCTTGTGAAGTAAGTCTCGCTTTAATTTTATTATCTTTTATTTTTTTTAGTATGTTGATTTCTTTTAT
>KZ869327.1:50775-62120 GCA_003456935.1 Machilis hrabei | reverse complement strand
AACGTGAAGCAATCAACATAGACAAATGAAATTTCGTTTTCACACGTGTCCATAAATTTGCTTCTTTAACCTCAAAACAGTTAAAACAAAAGGCATAAAAAAAGGCTAGGGCTTTACGGCGCAAAGCACACATGGGCTATTAGCGGGCATACAAAAAGGAAGAACATTATCTAATAAGGAGGTTTTGTTGGTGCAAATAGGGTAGGCTTGTAGAAAATTGTTAATTGGAATCAAAACCAGACTGCATTAAGTAAAGCAACAAAATCGATATAAAATAAACTAAAAGGGCATTACATCTCACGTAATCGTGCTTCACCAAAGTTAGACCAATATTACGGGTCAGATTTTATACAACTGTGCTCCTTCAGGCTTAAGATATTGATAGAAGATGGTAAAAATAATAAAATATAGTTTAAACGTACAAAATGATCATGTAGGCTACTAAGAAGTTCTTGAAGACAGTAAATTAAACAAATGTATTATTTATAACGTTGCTCCATCTAGGATTCCAAATAAATCAGGTTTTCCAAACTGACAAGTCCTGGACATAGAACATATATTTCACATCTTTGGTTATAATGGTGCAGAGTCTACACAACGAATCAGATTTCTGCAGTACTGGCCTAGACCAATGATATTATGAGCTCATGTGTCTCAAACAATCTCTATTTGGGAAAATATACATATATGTTTCAGGGTAAAAATGTGTAAACAGTTTTCAAACACACCTAGCTATTTTTGGCCGAACCTTCGCCCAGTAAATAAAGACGTATTATTATTATTATTAGACACATGGGTAACTTACATTTTTTTTCATATTTGGGTGACATCTTATTCTGTTAGGTTTCACCTGCCTTATCCAATGGTCACAATCACATGTTCATTTTTTATAAATGGTTGACAACTAAATTACAAAATATTATTAAGTTCAAGATTTTAAGAAAATCCACAACAATATTTCATTGACGTTCTTGTTTTATATTGTTTTTAAAATTCGTGGCTGAATGTACCTATTTAATACTTAATAATTATTTCCTATTTTAAAAATCTAATGTGCATTAAATGTGTACGTTTTTTTCTAAGCTCTCCAACGTTTTTTTCTAAGCTCAAAGGCTGTAAGCAATGGCAAAAACCAGAATCTATAAATCACAAATTCGATAAAGTTTTAGCACCTGTTCATTAAAGAGCGGTTTACAGCTATAACTGTGTTGCGGAATGCATTCAGTAATTTTACAATATTCGTCAAGCTTAAAGCTAGAACATTGCTTAAAATCTGGCTTTATATCTGAGCTCAAAGTAGTCGTGCACTCACTTGACATAATAGAACGGTGATATGTTTCGTAAGGTCCTAGAAAACCTCTATAAAATACATGTTCGTAAATTTTGCAGTTTTTTTTATCTAGTTCAATTATGCTTTTATTGAACTAAATATTAACGAAATCTCATGATATTTTATCATATCAAACTCGCTCAGCAGTATACATTTTTCAGGTACAAATTGTACCGTACAATATAGTTTTTACGAGTAATTATTTGTTTTAATGGTTCCATATCAGATAAAATGAACAAAAATTAGTATGTTTATTGAAAGTGTTGAAAACATTTTCATAGCAACGCACATATCTCTATGAAGAAGGTAGTTTCACATTAACATCGGACGAAGCAAAATCAACATCGCTCAACTTAGGCTATCGCATTTTTGTTCCCACACACCCTTACCGACTTCTCTGTTCTATGTTGCTATAATTTTATGTTGTGTTACTCTACTGTTCTTACTAGATGACACAGGCATGTAACTTTAAGCCGCAGAGCATTATAGAAACGTGGAAAATGCCGCAATACAGTTCACGGTTTAGTAGCAGGTTATTCATAAGTACCGGCAAATAATTCCTTGCTTGACTTAAGATAAATACCGTATCTATTCAACAGAACACTGCAGTCAATTCTGTGAAGGTACACATTCTACCATTTAAACAGTTTTTCTTATTAAAGTTCACATTTTTACACCCCAAACAATTTATGCACAGTAGTGATTTAATTCAGTTTGTGTGTAAGCCTATACCTGATGAAGTTTCTTCAATTTCAATGTAGCCGACCTGTCTGGTCTAGTGGCTAGCGTTCCGAAATCTAATTCTGGAGTTGCGAGTTCGAATCCTGCGTAAGGCATGGGTATCTGTTATTGTCCATTCATCTCCATAAATTAATATACGATTTTAAATGACCTGGAAGGTGTCGATACGACGTTAAACGCCATATATCATCAGCATCAATTTCAATGTAACACTATAACATGATTGTATTTCTGTATCACTTCCACGCGCTCACCGTCCTGATATACCATGGATATTAAATATAAACCTTGGAATATTAAAGAGCAACAAATACAGTAATGATGTACGCGGCAACCTCAGACTAACTTTTATAATATTTATACTAGATACGCCACTTAAGAATGATGAACAATGAAGATGAGTGGACTCAAACCACTACACGAGACAGGTCTGCTTTAATTATTTGAAAATGTAGGCATAACATACATGCCAATTTTACTTTCGTAAAAATTTATCGTTAAGCAATACAGCCATGCGCACACCTCTCTTGTATTAAAATCGTAGGGTATAAAAACTATGATGGTACATGGGAATTCACGTTACTCTCAGGAATAATATGTTTATTTTGAATATCTGCAACGACCAAGTTTTATTTGGAATCAAATTAGTTGCGACAACAACATATACAGGGTGTTTCAATATTGTGTACAACAAATTTCAGGGTTGGTAGAGCTAGAGGGTCTTAGAGAGTACAATTCCCATGGTTGGAGTGCGCGAAGGTGTAAGGAATCATGTCCGGAGCGCCGAAAAGATGAGCTGTATTTGCGCCTGTGACGTAGCACTTCGAAAAAGTGCTACGTCAAGTGGAATTCCTCCCTGATTGCATGCAATCAGTGTGGAATCTCGCGTCACCTAACTGCAATAAATGCAGTCCTTCGTATGTTTACTTTGAGTGCCTTTGTTTTGTGTCTGATTTGACGATGGAACGCTTCACCTGGGTAGAACGTGCTGATATTCACCTCGCTTACGGAGCAGCAGGATATGCAGTGGTTCTCTGGCTCAAAGACTTTACCAGGAACAGCATCCTGCGAGGCCCGTATCAAACGTACGAACATTTTGCCGTGTTGACAGAAACCTCAGGGAAATTGGTTCATGTCATGTAATTTTTCTTTAACCTAGACGATTCAAGTGTGAATGTCCCAATTTTGGTCGTTATCACGAAACATAACTTATTACGACGCCATACACAATGAAGGCCGTCCCAGAACTGCACGTAATGCCAACCTGGAAGACAAGGTGCTTCGGCGTTTTGCAGATAACCGCTTGACCAGTACTCGTGCCGTGACTCGTGATCTCAACGCAAGTCATTTAACAATTTGCCGTATTCTGCACGACGATGGAGAACATCAGTACCATTTTCAAAACGTCCACGGCTTCAGCCCCGAGGATTATCCAGCCCACGTGGAATTTACACAGTGAATGTTGCCTCAGCTTGAGAATGACCCACGTGTTTTATCAATCTATCTTTTCAGTAACTGGTCCTGCTTTACCAGAGAGTGGATTTTTAACTCCAGAAACTATCATATCTGGGCTCACGACAATACCCATGCAACACACGTACGTGGACATCAACAAAAATTAAGTTTATATCTGTGGGCAGGGATCGTGTGAGATGTATTGGTACGACCGTACATGCTGCCAATTCGTGTCAAAGGTAGAATGTATTTGACCTTCCATCAGGACACAGTTCCTGAACTCCTGGAGTTTGTTCCTCTTGTGATTCGGCGGCAGATAGTGTCCCCGCTCACTTTACGCTGCAGTTACGTCACCATATGAACGTTACTTTTGGCCATCGTTGGATTGGGAGGGCCTATCCGCTGGCCCTCAAGATCCCCAGATCTCAGTTCTATCAATTTGTTCTTGTGGGACTGGATGAAGAATATTGTGTACAGTACACCCGTGGAATCCGAGGAGGATCTTGTAGGGCGAATCCATGAAGCAGTGGAACTAACTGCAGCCCTGCCGGTTGTCTTTCAGATGGTAAGATAATCAAAGGCGTGACGCTGCAGAGCTTGTATGCAGGCTGGAGGCCAAAATTCGAGCATCTCTTGTAAGATTAATTAAAGTGGAGTGGTGAAATGAATGGTTCTTTCTTTCTTTTTGTTTGCCTTTATCGATTTCTTTTAAACAGTTCATCTTTTCGGAGCTCTGAACACGATGCCTAACGCCTCCACGCGCTTCGACCACAAGGATTGCACTTCCCTAAGACAACCCCTACCAACACTGAAATTTGATGTAAGTTGCATCATTTTGATACACCCTGAGTGCCTTTTTTAACAATCACATAACAGGTTCTCAATCAGTATCAACTAGAAAGTCACTGCCTTTTTTCTGATGGCTATTAACGGTTTTCCATCAATGGTTATGCTTTCTTTACGCATTTTGGTACTTGAAAATTTTGTTTCTTTCGTGCACATAATTGTAGACACGAACTAATTGCCTTCCTGATTCTTTTCCTATTCACAAGCCAATAGTAAGTCATCAATTGGCTTTCCGTATCATTTCCATGTGATTGTTACACTAGGGCAGGTATATAGGTAAAACGTCCATGCTTTTTTAAAAGTAAATGTACACTGTACGTATTTCATTTTTAGTGTTTCAATATTAATAAATCCCGTATTCTCATCTTCTCCACGTTTAAAAATTTTTAACTTTCCCGTTTCAAGTAGGCTATAGTAAATTGTATGCAGCTAGTTGTACTCATACTTGACATTACCACGTCTAAATACCGTTGTTGCTTGAACCTTCGTTGAGCTTCATGGATTTTTTTTTCTCTACTGTAACCACAACACTTTTAATATATCCAACTTAACGTAGTTTTAGCGATTTCGGAATAAGTGAAAGAAGAGACCATTTAATTTTTCTTTTCCTTATATACTGGAAAAAATCAAATACGGTTCGCAAACGATTTATTTCAGTTCCAATTCAATTTTAGAATTACAAAAAATATGTACATTAGCAATAAAATAAATAACGTTAAATAAAAAGATCCGCTTTTACTAGTTTTGGGGGACAAATCAATTGTCGTTGACAGCCGACACGGAAGTTTAGAGATGTGGCAAAATATCCGTTTCGTTTCGCTTTCATGATACAGAATAAGCATTACAATGTATTTTAATTCAGGGTAAAAGTCTGATTCAGAAATGGGAACAAATCCTCCGTGAAAATATGACCGCGTCTAAATATGAGTTACGTTGGCAACACTTGTGTGGGCGTCAAAAGTATATTCAACTCATATGAACATAGTTAATATTAAAACGCAGAATTCATGTGACAAAGAGTGGCGCACTTACGATTCAGCGATTTCACGTTAGCGCTTTGCAGCGCCTGGGAACGAACGTAAACTCTAGTACCACGAAACGGCAGCTTATCTACGCATTTATCTTTTAAATGTGCGTTAACCCCTACTTTTCTTGGCAGAAAATGAAACCGTACCAAACAAATTCTTCCGGTACAGTGTAGTTCGAAATAAATAGTCCCATAACATTTGGTACTTCACAGAACGAAACAAATACGGATTCATACCACACCCAACCATTTAAGTTCAATACTTCCATCACAGGGTCGTCACGTGCGACAGCAGCGTTCAATGAGCCCTCATCAATGATAGGGATGTACTACAATTTTTCAATACCTTTGTATCGAGCTGTATTTCTCGCAGTGCTTAGATTATTTGGCTGCATACGCATGTGCCTTCCTCAGGGACAAACAGTCAACTAATTGAAGAAACATCGTTGAAAACTCCTATAATAGCAAGCGGAGTATAAGAGATTTAAATGGCGTTGACATACTTTCTAATATCAAGCGGAGTATACATACAATTTTTGAACCGCATCCACCCAATTAGTTTACTATTTGTCCCTGAGGAAGCCACATATGTATGCGGCGAAACGTTGAAGTATTTCAGAAATGACCTCGAATAATAGCCCGACTAGTTCAATGTGTTTGATAAAGAACTCACCAAGACTCCGATTCTACACTGATCAAGGAGTTCAGCCGCTATTGCAAATTTAACCAACAATTGACAGCAGGAAGAAGCGATAAAACAATTAAGTGCTATAATCGAAACTTGCTTTTTTGACAAGTCCAATAGTGTGGACCATTAAAAGTTTAATGGAAGTCTGTCAAGGAGGTCAGGTATTATTCTAAATTAAAAAAAAAAAGTGGTCGCAAAAGTAGTTTGAGTGATGTCTAGGACGCGATCCACCTCATTTTCTGAGTATCTGTATTTATTGTTTCACAATCGCTGAATACGCTGCACTTTAAAAAAAAGTGCACCTTCCCGTAATAATATTAGACATATCGTCGGTTGAATATAGCACTGTCTTGCAGTAGTCTTGAACCCTTTGCTTTTTTTAAAAAAACATTTGAGTGCGAGCCTCTAAAAGCGCATTTTCTGATTAACTAACTCGGCTAGTTTCATTTTGTACCAAGAAAAATTGAGACATACACATTCGTAGAAAACCATGCGGAGTCGCATTAACCAGGGTAACGCATATTACGGCATTTATTGTCTAACTGTGGTATACATTTACACAGCTATCCTTAGCAAACCTACGTTGCCAGCACTTATTTTGTATCAGTGAGACGAACATAACATGCATTTTCACCATCTTCGACCTTTCAAAACTTCCGTGTTAACTCACCAAGAGTTGGTATGGCCTTGGCAGCTAGTAATGAAGTGTCTTTATTTAACTTTATTTATTGTTATGCACAATTGTAAATACGTTTTTGAGTTTTAAAAATAATTAGCATCTACTAAACATAATTAGTATCTCTTTTTAATTATTCTTACAGATATAGAAGCACAAAAATTGCATAAGATGAACTCGCACAGTCGCTCGCTTTACTCATTCTGAAATAGTTCCAACTACTTGAACATGACCAAAGCTTACTTTCTTGGTAGGTCATTTATTAGGGACCACTGCAAAAAAATGATAAAATTCAGTAAAACGGTTCAGATGCCATTACAAATTCATCCAAAAAGTGTCGGTGCGAAGAAGGGGTCGAAACGTTAGGTAACATGTTCGAAACCTACTTTTTTTTACCATGCCGTTTTGTCAAAAATGGTCGAATAGTTTAGTGTCGGAATTACGTTAATTAACTTGATGCAAGTATAGGAACAGAATCCGTAAAAGACCAAAACGAACGGATCTCGACTCCGCTCTTTACCCTTTCAGATCCCAGATGGTGCGGTACGTGAAAGTATTCTGTTCGAAGGGAATGATCCCGTATCTCGACTTTCCCGATTCCGTTGCATGCCCTGATTTATATAATTAAATAATAGTAAGTCTTTCTAAACCATTTTGTACTTCTTTTTAATAAATCCCAGTGCATGAAAACTTTCACTAATTACTACTTCCGGGTGTATTTCCTAAAATCCAATGTCTGCGTACTCTTATGTCTCGAACTTAATCACCACTTTTTAAGTACCGTAGTTCCAATCCACAACACAATATTTTCTTAGAGATATTGTCAAAAGAAATAGAGGCGTATTTAATTGTACTAAATTTCAAGTTTGTACACAATATCTTACAGTGGTTTACTATATCGCCTTGATCCTGATGAAGTAAAGCCATGCTGGTCAATAGCTGCTCTTGGTTTCGCATGTTCCTGCTAATGTAATTGAAATGGACAATACTTTTTAACTAAACCCTGGTCTCCTTTTTTGAAAATAGGAGAAACATTTTTCATAGTTTTGGAAACTTAGTACAAGTAGTTCCACGTTTCCTGTTGATATAAGAAGGTATCACATATACCCCTACATGTTTCTTTGATTTCAGAGTAATTATTATTACTTCAACTACCTCCGAGTTACATAGTTATATTATATAAGGAGTAGCCTATACTGTTCTTTTAAAATTCTGTTTCAATGTCATATACACTTTGATGTGAAACATTCTTAAAACTAAAACATAATTTAGACTTATTCTGTGGTTTGCCTTATATCTAGAGATAGGAAATACTGCTACTCTTTGTGTAAACCGTTACTGTTATCTGAAAGTAGCAGTTCAATGAAGCAGTATCTGCTACGTCTGCATACGGAGGAATATCAACAGTTGAAAGTAACAACTGATGTTACTGACGACCAGGCTGCACATAACATTTGTCTTGAAAAATAGCAGAGGTGTGAGACGTGAATGGTCCACAGTAATATAACAAAAGAGCCCCATTGATCAGTTATGGTACGACTATTAAAATATTTACGTGACAAAATATTTTCATTTGTTGTAATGCAATACTATAGTTTACTGCACTATTTTTTAGGAATGTATGTATTTAAGTGAAGATACATTGTGTATTACACGCTGCTAATCAATTTCGGTAATACTATTTTCATCTAATTTACATGTAGCCCTGATTCCACCCCTCTGGCGTTGAAGTTGTGATATCAAAATCATAGTTTTGTCTCTCTGTAGTTCCCATTCGGTCTTCGTGCTGGCGTGGGAAGCTGCGACGTTGGTAGTTCCTGTGAGGTGAAAGTTCGGAGGGAATACGGGAAGTGTTGTTCGGAAATGGGAGCGTCTGCTTCTGTGGGCTGAGTTTCTCTTGAGAACTTTTTGAGTTTTTTTCGTGTCACTGGTCGTCTTTCTTAACAGTAAATATGTAGCAGCTACGCTATTTTCAGATAATCAAAAGTTCACTAGCATGAATTATGTGCTCCCTTAATTATTTTTACGTACTTCTTTAACATTCTTCCAAAATACTTTTGCTTGTAAGACGTATCACTGCCTACATTTTAGTTTTGTATTTTTATACACTTAATTAACATGTTTTTATTTTATAGCTTAGTAAGTTATTCCAACGATTATAATTATTATTTGAAAAACCCTTCCTTTCTCGTTCTACAGGTTTGCTTTTTTTTTTTAGTGATTTTATAATTTGTTTAGCCACTCATGATATTTTCCTTCAATACTTCGCCAAAGAGGTGCGTTATTGTGGAACGTTATGTATTTTCTTATACAACACTAAATGCTTCACTTGGATTACATTTAATTTATCCAGTCGAACCCACAGCCCACGATCTAGAGCTCGGTACGCTAACCACTAGGTCAGGCAGTCGTCCGTTTTAATCTATAAATTTTAATATATTTCTAGTGTAGCTATACGGAAATTACATGTTTCATGTTGTATGTTCTTGTATTCTGAAAAAAGATAGTTAAATCGATTCTGGTTAGGAAAACACAGACTACAAAATGACTATTTTTCAAGTTCTTCTTTTACTCTTATTGATATCACTTCTAAGAAATCTCTAACGTGCTCCTTCCTATTCCAGGGGAACTTGAAGTCTTTTTCCTCGTAAATACGTTTTTGTGTATAGAATAAACTATTCGTTCTCATAAACCGATTGCTCCACTGATAGTCCCACGTCCTGTTCACAAATTCCTGTTAGCACGACGACTGTTAATAGAGCTACTTGCTCAGCTCCTAGAATACCTCGACGACTTACTCCTGAATTTAATCTACTACATGTGTATGTCATAATCTTTACATTTAAAGCTTGGCCTAAATATTTGACCACACACTATTATCATTACTATTGTTAATAATACATACTACCACGAGAATCACTTGCACGATGTTGTTTTAAACGCACTGTTGCTGAAGATTGTAAACATACTAAATCAGCTGGTAAAGTATTTTCATATTTTATGCAACTTGCACTTGCTTCTACAATCAACACAACGTACGGTTTCCTTGTCTGATCGTTTGATGGATATTTCGTAGGCTGTCCAAATTCTTATCCTGGTAACTGCACTATGTGACTCTCCCCTCATTACAGACCACAGGAGATAGTTAGCACTTATTTGCGCTTACAAGTCTATTTATAGTAATGAGCACCGATACTTGTTTGTTCTTACGTTACTAGTTCAAATATATCCTATATATATTTTCACTTTAATTCACGTACACTTTAAATGGAAAGGATAGTCAATGCATAGGTTATAATATTTGAACTGCGGCCGGGAAATGCAGCAAATACAAATTTCAGAAAAAAAAACTATTAAGAAGAGAAAATGAAAATAATGGTTATTCACAACACCGAGCCGTGAGAAGGAATCGATTGTATGACGTTTGGGGCGGAGGTTTTGTTGACTAACCCACTGGTCCACAGCGGTCAGCTACTCAGTAAGAATCTGAGACTGATTAGATGGAAAGAACGCAGCCACTACAGCTGTTATCAATGGTTATATATTATTCTTTGTCGTTTTTGTACTATTTACACTTTTATACTCGTTTCACATCCATCTTCGAAATTGGTATAGTGACAAACTAGATTTGAACCTTGTAGCTGTGTTAAACACAAAGATGAGAGTAGTTAAATCATGGAGACCTTGTTCTGTTGATGGTCGCAATTGCAAATTGAAAATAGGCTAATAACAATTGCCAGCGCGGAGAATATACATTTCAATGTTATGACCATAGCTACCAAACGTAGCTTCCACAAGCTCGCTTACGATGGTCTATTTGATTTTTAATAAACACTGATAAGATATTTTACAACTATGAAAATGTGTTGGAGGCTGAGCATGTGTTTCCCCATACTCTATAAGGGCACGTGACATTAGCGATGCACGACTGATTGTCTAGTGTTGTACCTAAATGTGTCATTTTTGCATGTGTTCCTAGATTCAACAGTATGAGTCCTAATTCTCGGTTCCTTCTGTGTAGTTCAGATGAACATCGGTGGTCAAACTTTTCTCTTCGTATCAGGATAGCGGTTTAAAATGACATGGCCACCAAGACGATAATTTGTTGTTTATTTGAACCTTAATTGTCAGCTCTTGTCCACAGGGCATTAAGTTTAATGCACCTTCTGGGTGGAAAACGATTTACTTCGTTTCTGGCTCGTGTTGAATAAGCTAGAAAAAAATAATATAGTGAAAAAGAATCGTGCCTTAGTTCTTTTTTTTATAAAGTTTTTAAAATTAATTTGGATGCAATTAAGTTAAGCTTATTTAAATTTTTCTGCACCCAAAAAGATAATTCGTCAGTACACAGACCCAATTTAAACGTTCTCCAAAAATAAATTTGTTTTCCCCCCATTCAGAATGTACACAGTGAACAGTTCAATTTGTTTGCGACGTTTTAATACCTTCTGTCAAAAAAGTACCGGGAATTGGTAATTTAAAAGGGCCGCGCTACTGATTTTTAAAAAATATTTTTTCCGTAAGTTGGTAGTACTGTACTTAATTACTATGCCAAACATGAACGCGATCTGTCGACCAGTTT
>KZ869327.1:34222-45983 GCA_003456935.1 Machilis hrabei | reverse complement strand
TTAAAATTTTACAAAGGAACTTTTTGTTAGTGGTGGGTCGAAGGTTCGTCTTTCGAACCGAACCGAACCCTTAGGGTTAGGTTCGGGTTCGAAAGTAGAACTTTTTGGTAAGTTCGGTTCGGATGCAAAAACCAGGGTTCGACACACCCCTAATTTTTATACCATTTCAAAGCTAAACATTAAAGTAATGATCGAACACTTGATAAATACATTTGGTTACAGTGACGTCAGCTTCGCAATTCAGCACTGAATTTATACATCTGACTTAGCTTTGCATTAGTTGGTCCACCTTTCTGTGCAGTCACGGCTCGCAGACGTCTACTATCGGATTCAAATGTATGGATACTCGAGTTTGAACTCCTATATATTGATACCGGCTAGGCCAATCTTAATTTTTTCCCAACAAAAGTTTTCAGACTTTCTGTAGATTTCAGGAATTGAACAATCATATTTTAAAATTATTTTTTTAAACGTCATTTAGGCCGAAATGGAAAAACTACCACTATTTTAAGTTCTCCCGTACGGATACCCAACATTAAGACCCTATAGAATGAGAACGGATGACCCGATTGCAACAAAATTTTAACACTACTCTAGGACTAAAATGTCAAATCAATTTCTGATGAATGAAAAAAGTTCTTGTTCTAAACGTTAATTGGCGTTTTCACGGCCGAAGGAAGGTCGGAAAAAGACGCGCCTAAGCTCGTTTTAAACGTCTCGATTGTGGGATTTTACAAATCTGAATATGAAATGTGTAAGTAGATGATGTGAATGTATATTTAATTTTATTTGAGAGAAAAACAAATGGTACTCCAAAACGAGGGAAGAGTTGTTTTATCATGCTGACCACTATTGTGCTGTTGCCTCGTTCCGTAGCAGCCCCTAGACCAGGCACGGGCAACCTTTTTAAACCCAAGGGCCGGATATATATTTGTTATTGTGTCCGGGGGCCGGGCATGTGTAAAAGAATTTTATTTTGCTATTTGGCTTAAGTTTAATTTTTATGTGTTTTTACTGCAGTATAATTCTCACTATGAATTAAAAAAAGGTTAATTTTTAATTTTTATTTCATACATTAAATTTTACACACACACACCACTACATTCTCAAAATTGTAAAAAATTAACAAAATCATGTTCAATTATTGAGAAAAAGGAAATAAAGTGAGAAATTACTATACAACTGATGAAGTAACTGATTTTCTCCTTGTTATTTCAAATTTAACTCATTTAAATCGGTCGTTAAATCTACCATAAAAGCAAGATCTCATATCCAGTCATCGTTGATAAGTTCTGGCACTACAACACCTTTCATGTCCATGAAAGTATATTTCGCTTCTCAGATCATAAAATCATTTCAACATTTTACCCCTGCTTAGCCCCCTAACTTCACAATAATAAACCAATATGCCTCAATATCTTCTAAAAACTCTTGAAAATTGACTGTGATTGAGAGCCCTGAACTTAATAAACGTTAGATTCCACATGACTAAACTTAATTGATTTGATAATACTGTTGTTTTAATCTTCATTATGCAGGGTGAATCTAAAAGGTTCTCCACTAAGTATGCCACGTGATTCCTTACACAAATATAAGTTACTTTTGTCCTCAGCAAAATGCTGACCGACCCTTACTTTTCGTTTTACACCCTCTGAAAGTGTGCAATTTGGCAACCGTGGAAGTTTCATCCAATTCAGGGCTGTATAAGCGTGTCGTATATATGTAAGCGTGTCGTCAAAATAGCTCATTTGTAAAATTATTGCTTTTGAGTCCAAAGAGCAGTAGTTCGAACCCCACCACAGGTAACTTTTTTAATATTCTTAAACAAGATGTATTATTGGAATATACAGAATGCACAGTACTCAGTTCTCTGTTTAGGAAATACAGCTGACGTTATTTAATGAGTTTTTTTTAGAAACGCCCATAACTAAAATCTTTCATGTATGTCAAGTAATGTAACAACATGAAAGTACTGAACATGAAATACTGTACTCGAGGATGCCAATTCCAGCATTTTCTGTAAGACAACCAAGCACGTGTAAGTAAAATTTATGCTGGTATGTTATGTAATAATTGTTGCTTTATTTCTGTGTACAAATAATCGACTTTTGAAATGTAAATAACAGAAAATGCAATTTAGTAAGCGTTATTAATTTTACATCTGATATTTAGCTGCACGAATGAAAGCTAAGAAAATGTTAACAAAATTTAGTACAGTATGTTATTAGTTCGTACACCTTATAAAAATATGTAATTTTGTTTCCTATCAAAACAAAACATAATTTGAACACTTCTCACTTTCTAGTTTTTCATAAATAATTTTACAGACAACGGGTTTACTTAACTACATGATAATAATATGTTTTAAAATAACTAACTTTTAATTTTTACATTACTAAATAAAAACGAAGGATTTTAAAATTGTACTGTTTTACAACTCCTTAAATGACGTGAGAAGTACAGTATTTAGTACATAGCGAATTGAACTTAATAGTCTACTTTATTAAGCGTTTCTTATTTTACTGTGCATTCTGTACATTCCATTAATACATCTTGTTTTAAAAATACTAAAAAAAATGTTTACCTGTGGTGGGGATCGAACCACTGCACTTTGGACTCAAACGCAATAATTTTAGCAATGAGCTATTTGGACGACACGCTTAGTAACAATAGTCAACACAATTTTATACATCCATGAATTGGATAAAACTCCCAAGGTTGCCAAATTAGACTAAGTTTCAGAGGGTGTAAACCAAAAAATAAGGGTCGGACAGCATTTTGCAGAAGACAAAAGTAACTTATACTTGTGTCAGGAATCGCGTGGCATACTTAGTGGAGGACCTTTAAGATATAACTAACCCAATATGTACTTTCAAATAGCAAATATAAAATTGTCTTGCAAATGTATTGTGCAAAAATGTTAAATCAAATAATACACATTTTATTTTTAATCGGCGGGCCGGATGAAATATAACTGCGGGCCGTATCCGGCTACGGACCATGGGTTATCCATGCCTGCCCTAAGCTATCAATATTATTGACAGTATGTGAATGATATTGAAAGCTTGTGAAATACATTGAGTGAATCAAAAGCAGTTTGATATTTATTGCGCAATCCGAAACAAATTGTACAGTCTGTAGTTAGTATTGCGCAATACCTGTTCAGTTATATCTCGAACGCCGTACAGTAAACTTCGTTGTGGTTCCGAGTTCGCTCTTCGGAAGGTAGCCGTGAACTAATGATTGCACAATATCATTCCCCTGTCTAGGGACAACCCTCAATATTTTGTGCAATATTATTGTACAATTTTATTGATAGTCTAGGGGCCGCTTTAAACAAGGTTAAGTAGCTAGGTGGCGCGAAGCTAGGTACCGACCGCGTCAACAGTGCACTACTGGCCAGCATGGTACAGTAATCAACTCTATCAGCTTTTGAGTCCAATTAATTTGTCTCTCAAATAAAATTCAATAAAACTTCACAGCACCTACTTACGCATTTCACACTCAAGATGTTTAAAATCCCACAATCGAGACGTTTAAAACGAAATTAAGCACGTCTTTTTCCGACCTTCCTTCGGCCGTGAAAACGTCAATTTACGTTTAGAAAAAGGACTTTTAATTCTGACGAAAATTACTTTAAATTTTAACCACACATTTACGACCATATTTTCGGTATTGAAATTTGGTTGGAATTGGACCATCGGTTCTCATGCTATAGGGGCTTAAACTTTGAGATTCCTACGGGAGGGTTTGGAAAAGTGATATTTTTATCGTTTGGGCCTAAACGTTTCGAAAAAAAAAAACATGTTTTGTAAATTCCTGAAATCTGTACAAAATCTGTAACATTTTGTTTGGGATAAAATTCAGATTGGTTAGCCTTTCTCAATATATACGAGTTCAAACTTGAGGATCCATAATTTTGAATCTGATATTAGGAAGAGATTCCTCAAGGTGTTGAACATTCTCGATGCTGAACTCGAACCATGTCCGCTGCAGTAACTACGTCAGTTCACGCTCATTCCATGGTGGGGAATCAGCAATTCTCACATCCCCTTCTAGCACATTCCACAAATGTTCAATTGGGAAGCTGTTGGGGAATTTTGGGAGCCAAGTCAATGTAGCAAATTCATTGTCGTTTTCCTCCAACCACTCAATAATTATACGAGCCCGATGACAAGGTGCGTTGTCTTGTTGAAAGATGGGACTGTGGTCGGGGTAGACGTTTTACACATATGGATCGATACATGTTTGTGGGATGATAACCAACGGACCTAGGGCATGCCAGGAAAAAGCTCTCTAGACCAGAACACCACCTCCACCGGCCTGTTGAACTCCAGCTGTGCAACCACGGAATAAGGCTTCATAATGTTTACGGCACATACGAACCCGAACCCGGCCATCAGCATAGTGAAGCAGGAATTGGAACTCATCACTCCAGACGACCTTCTCCCATTTGTCGAGGGTCCATTGCGGACGTTCCTTGGCCCAAGCAAGGCGTGGTTTGTGACGCCAGGGCGTCATCATGGTTACGAACCCTCGTTGGTCTCCAGCTGTGGAACCCCAGGCGAAGCAAGGTACGGCGCATGGTGAATGTGGGAATGGGTCGAATTGCATCGCGTTTGTACTGGTGCGCGAGCTGTACGACTGTTGCACGTCGTTGCCGAGATACCTGCCGTGACACCCGACGCACACTTCTAGGACCAACCACGCGTGGCTGATCAATGTGAGCTCTTCTGCTGAATGTCTGATGGTTAATCCAGTCCTGGTACACTCTTGATACAGCAGTACGGGAACAGCCTACAAGCGCGACTGTTTTCGAAACACTGGCCCCAACTATCTGCCCGCAGTCAAACTGGCTTTATCACCGTTTCCCTGTTACTGGCAAACCTTTACTGATTACTAACAGAGGATAGGTGTGCCCATTTTCTAGTATCGGCATGTGACATTGATATCATGTGGTAATAAGTTACTGCTCCGAATATGTAAATCATGGTGTGTTCCTAATGCAAAGCTAACTCAGTGTATTGATATATGGAATTACCTACACCATTTTTAGTTTTTTTTTTCATACGAAAAGTTGTTAGTTTTACCAATATTTAGAGAAAGCTCGTCTTAGAATACGTTTTACAACATATTAGTTTTAAAAGGATAAATCATATCATTTGGAATTTACTTGGAGAAATTTCATTTTTTCTCCCACATTTTTAACTCCCAGTCATTGATAAATAAACACATTTCCAATACTAATAGCCGCCAAAATACATTCTTGCTATATACTATCATTATGTTGCTAGCTTCTAAAAAAATGTGTAATTTATCAACTTTTGCAGTGCTTATATCAGAAATTGCCGCATACTCCAATCAAACTTCTACTTAATATACCTACTAAGAGCGTGAATCTTATGGGAAGCCGTAAGTAACCTCTAGTGACATATAATTCTTTTTCGTCTGGTAGGCTATATTCTGTAATGTAACGTAACATTTTTCACATTATGTTCGTCATTTGTTATGCTACTTTTGTTATGAATTACAAATACACATTTACATATAAATAATAGCTGAAAGGTGTTGTGTCATTTAAATGTAAACACATATATACTAATTACAAAAATGGTCTTTCAAGTACGGTAGTTAGATTTCTGTTTTGCCTTTGCGGACTTCTTATCCCTAACACTTTTCAATAACATCGTTTGGACTATGGTGTCTAAAACAGTATTCGTAGCATGACTAACGTTAAAATTGGGGGTGCTTGACTCTGTTAGTTTAAAAAGTAATGGCAATGTAGGAACATTGCATGTGGTAAATGTAATGGGAGTACACTCAAGTACAGTATGGATGGAACACAGTAGATATATTTAGAACCTGACAGGTAGGCTATCATGTTTAGAAGTCCCGAGAAATGTGTGAAATCACTATCCAAAAGAGAGAGACTAGGTAGTAGACAAATCAAAAGGAGGCATGATGATCTAGGCTATATTACCAAGAATACTGCGCTGGCCTGCACTAAATAACTTAATTTTGCATTAGTAAATTATAATTGTAATGTTCAAAGTAAACTTGATATTGTTATTAACCATAACAAATTTCAGGTGTCTAAGTACCGTTGATGATTTCAGATTAAGCTGTACCTAAAAAGTATTTGTTTTTATTGTACATTCATATAATTACACACACTGCAAAAAAAAAAACTTTACAAAACTTCAACCCCAAAATACTGAAAGCTTTCTGAAAGATATACTGTAAACATGTTACACTATATTTTTCACTAGCCCAACAGACAGCATTTTTAAGTACCCGTATAAATCATAAAACATTGTCTCCTATTTGATAGGATTTAAACTCTGCAAAAAACGTTTAATGCTAGTGGATGTCACTCAAAAGTAGTATAATATTTATCAAAACTTCCAAACACCAAAATCATCTCGGTATACAGGCCTACCTACGCCCGAAGGCTATTCCAACTCTACTATACAAAAAACACAACATACTGTGTTTTATTTTAACAAAACTGTAAGGTGTTTTACAGGTCCTACACTGACTACAAAGTGGATATCAGTTGAATGTATCAAAACATTTTTGTCGCAAATTTAGCCTCAGGAGAATGAACATATTTAATGAGTTGTGCGTTTCATCTTAAGGATCAAGGGTAAACTTAACCGAGACTGCTCTAAATGATACGAAATACAACGTCTTGAATTACAATTTACTTCGGTATCAAGTAATATCAAATGTGCCTGTGTGGCAATCGACATTAAGGTATGCTTTTAGGCGTCGTATGGTAGAGACGTTAAAAGTGAGGTTCAATCGACAAGTTTTTGATGTGTCTAGTGTTTGGCAAAATTCAATAATCTTGAAGCGTCGTTGCAACGCGGATGGGGTCTGCATTGGACCAGCGAAGTCAGAACCGTGGGACCACAAATTCAAATAATGAAATAAACAAATTTATATTTGTTATATACAGAGAACTATCGTAACATTTTCTAAGAACGGTCATTAAAGACGTTCCCTTAATTTAGTGGATATTCATTTTGGATCAAATTTAAGTTTGTAGTAACACTATAGTATAACTGAGTATTATCACTTCCAAATCATTGCAATTTAGTTAATTAAAATTAACCAGCTATTTATGCGAGTTCATGTCCTGTATAATTCTATCTACAAATATTTATTTATAAAGTCATAATATCCTAACAAACATTGCGCTACTCCAAGTAAAACATTGCTCCAAACTGATTATCCATCCTATTTAAAATTATCCTGACTTAATACAAATATGGGACCTACTTCACTGTTCTAAAAACAAAACCTACATTTTCATAATCTAATATTTACTTTCCCAGTTCGAGTACACCCAACACATTCTATAAACTCGAAATTACGTAATCAGAGTTATTATTTATCAACGTTAAGCACTTTGACATTATTTGTAAAAATAAATGCAGAAACGTATAAAAAAACATAACCGCGGCTATCGGTATTTATCGTGAATATTAGTTCTGAAAACAGATGTCAAGGGGTAGATTCCGATTTGTTACGTACAATTAATGTTCAGAGGCTACCACTGGGCGTAATCCTATACAAAAACAACGATAAAATCTGCCAACAACACCCATGCACGTTCGTATTTGCAGAATTTTGCCTGTTCTAGGACTTCTTCATTTAATGTTTGTTAAAATGCTGCTTTAATTTTTTGGAAGTACTTGGTACAGCAGTAACCATTGTTATAAATTAGGTGGAAAGCTGTACAACCACTTACATTACATTATACTTGAGATAACTCAAAATTGTTTTGACTGAATGTATGCAACGTTCTATTTTATATGTAAATAACACAGTTAATTAGTGTTTTAGTTTCAGGATTTCAGCTATCATGATTTGTAATAATAGGGTGAATCTAAAACCAACGTAAGTCTTGCCGGCTGTGCCTGTTCCTCGTAGTCTGTTCTTTTCAACTTTAGGTCCCAGATCTGTCCCTCAGACAGAATGAATGTTATGTATGCTATGTCATCACATTTACCCAAATCCATGAAATATCTGGTTTTAACATTATCAGTGCTGTACTCTACACTATAATGCTGTATTTCATAATACCACAAGTAGTTTAAGCCTACCGAAAGCTTCGTGTAATTTAAACAATAAGTTAAGATGAAATCTAAGGGTGTGTAAAAGACTTGGGTAATATGTTATTATATTTTGGTACTAGCCGTACATATTACAATTCTGAGGCAATTTTGCTCATTTAAGATAATTTTATCTGTTTCGGGGAAGGACTGCGGTAACCTCATCTCTTCGGGCAAGCGGTTTGCCTTCCGTGAACAGTCGACTGTCCGCCCAACTCTGACGCGTAGGCCCTATAAGCTTCGCATCAGTCTCCTATCTTCTAATCTCAACGTTTACCATAAAACATTTACACTATATTTGTAATCTTATATTATTATTGGTGATGGAGTCTTGTTTCCGTAATCAGCTTGTTCAAATTATTACGAGCTACTTAAATATACAGCCAAACAAGTAGATATAGAACACTCTAAAATACTCCTCTTTCTTATTTCTCATCAGCTAATACAGTTTCACCATTTATTTTAGCTTTAGCTTTTTAGGTGAATTATCTTTTGAATGTGAGAAGAGTAAGGATATGATGTGTTGGTTCCCGTGCTGTGTGCATGGAAGAGAGTATACCATACGTTTACTAAACCTTGTAAATACAAAATACTACAAGTATTAAACAACATTTCCTATACCTGTCAAATAAAGTACCAAGATTCATGGTTGAAGCAATACGTTAGCCATTTGCTCAGTTTTACTACCAGCTGCATGTAAAAGTTGGGAGAGAAAATTTAAGGGATGACGCATCTCGCCGCCATGTTGAGAACATCGAGCAACTAATCAATATCGCACAGAACAAAACAGCCACAGCCATCACATTACGACCTTTAAACATTAAGTAGAAACGCGTCACTTATTCCCCATTACAACTGCCCTAAAATCAAAACGCTACAGCTCATTTGCGGTACCCACATAATACAGTACGCTAATCTATTTACTTGCTAAATTTGTATGACGTTTGTTTAATCCATAAGAAAACTTATTATACACTTGAAACCATATTAGGCTTGCATCATGGGTTGGTAATACAATTTAAAACTGAACACAGTGACAAAAATAGGCAGTGTACAGTGATGCTCATATTCTGTTGCAGGCATGCATCCGATATACATTTTATCACAACATACATCATTACGCAAAATAAGCATGCAACCTACTGTAGGGTAGTAATTCAATTAGAAAAAGATAAGTCCTGAGAAAAAGATCGAGTTGTTCAGCATTTCCAGTGAAAATAAGGATTTACAGTTTTAGAATCACAAGTTCCTGCGTCTCCTTTGATTCGGATAAAGGTTAGTTACTGTAAATCCTTGTATTCACTGTAATCACAACAAATTGCACACCATTTTCACAGTACTCGGGCCTTTTTCTAATTTAATACTTACCCTAGTCAATCTAATTCGTTGCGACAATATAGCCTAAGCACATTCACTCTGAAACAATCTGCTGTCCAGGTAATTTCCTTACTGATTAAAGCCGCTTCGTTAATCTATCAAAATTACTTTTGTATGTACCTCGTACTGCTGTGCACGATAAAAACAAATAAATATACGCTAGGCCTATTTTTAAAAAATAAAAAATGTCACAGTCAGCATACGCACGAGCATACTGAACTCTCTTAAATGTACAAAAAACAGTTACTTCTAAAATTAAATTGAAAGAAAGAAGAAAATTCCTGTAAAACAACATACATTTGACAACACGAAATAATATTGAAGATTTGCGTTAGTAAAAATAGGATAAACCAATTAAAATGTTAAATTTTATCACGGACTGGTTCAGTCCAAAATTAATTATTTTGTAGCACCTACCAATCTGTAGAAAATGAGATGCCGAGTTGCTAGAATCTAACCAGACCCAGAACTCATCAAAACAGAAGTAAAACAGGAAAGAAATCGCCGAATGTACTCCTACAAACGTAACACAACTTGCAGTCAGAGAGTGCAGGAACTAAATGGTACCTCACGAAATGATGCACCGTTCAGTATCCGTCCGCTAACGCATTACCTGTTCGATACTTTACACCCACATGTGCTAATATACCTTATATAAACACTTTTTATCAAGAACAATTATAAAACAGCAATGGTAGTTACGATACTGTAGCCACAGCTTTGCTGAATGACTCACCCCGCCAGCAAACGTTAAAATACAATGGACTTACTTTTGTCCGTATCACCGTGACGCTCGCTCGTGTTCTATCAAACGGCGCGGTGTTCAAACAAAAAATCGATGTTTAATGTAGCGGGCTGTATTCTTTAACGAATTTATTAATACCAATTGAATTAAAACTAGTTATAAGAACAGTTTCTTTTGTTAACCTTACAAATATTTCCTAATACATAAAAGGATGGGAAAATGTTAACAATTAAACAAAGAAATGACAGGAAAAGACTACAATCAATGGTGCCGTCGGTTCCAAGCGCTTTCAAACTAGCCTGTATTGACCGCGTCTCAGTCACAAACGTTGGCGCTCGTATCCAAGTGTAAACAGATGCTGGCGGTCTTCGATACAGGTTTGTTTGACATAAATACATTAATTTTTACAACTTATTTCCATCTGTTTTGTTTGTGTACATCTACTATAGCCTTTAACCTAAAAGTATGTTTAATTTTGGCTGTCGCGTTCATGTAAGCAGTTTTTTACAACGTGAATGAGGTTTTGAGCTTAAAACGATCAATTTGTTGTTGTCACCTGTTAATTAGCTATTACTTGTGTGCATACTTTACGTGTTAATATAAACATAAACACACTATTCCTGATACTTTGGTATATTAACAGAATTATATCCTTATGATTTGTGCAAAGGCGTGTAGTTTTGTATACACACGTACATGCTAACACTAATCAATATTTTCACGTATTTGGCATACACAGGTGGTATGTGACTCGTAGTACGCTAGTGAGTAAGCAGCCGTGAATCTTACGACCTTGAAATATCTGACGATGTTAACACATACAAGTACAGGTGCCTGAACAATAGAGTGCTCCTCTGGACCTACCATGCGTCCAAGAAGACACGATTCTGGGTATGCTTTATATTTGGTCTNACGATAAGTTAACAATCACGGTACAGTTATCAACAACATAAACACTGCTTTATTTTTATTTACTTTTAAAAGGCAGCAACTGTTTGCCAACGGTTTCGTCATTATAAATAATACGTTTGAATTTGCCGGGTCACTGTACAGTATTATTTTTATAGCAAGTATGTCAAGACGTTATGAATCTTTGCATTTTCGTACATTTATAGCCCTTATTAAACCCGCAACAGTGCAAAAGTGGTACTGAGCTTCGATAAACGTTTTTCGAAGTTCTTCTCTAGTTAATGTACAATTTGACATTTTTTCTGGGTTTGTCAAGAAATGGTGTTTGGTTGAACTGTATTCAGGATATAACATGATTCATCAATAAAATTAATAAAATGAGAAAGGACTTTCTTAGGCTAATGAATTGTACTAAAGATACGCTAATATGTTTAAGTCAGCCTAAGTGATAGTAATATATTGCTATTGGATTATGGTCCCACTGTTATGACATCTCAGGTCTAATGGAGACCCCATCCGCGCGGTAATGACGCTTCAGGATAACTGAATTTTGCCACTCAGCCGACACATAGCCGGAGGTGGGATCTTTTACATCGAACACTTATCGATG